>CAMPDV010003779.1:0-38980 GCA_946699065.1 Loxodes magnus
AGTATTAGAAAAGTGAAGAAGTAAAGTAAGAAAAGAAGATAGAACTTCAGTTTTAAGGAGTATGCTTTGAGAAGTAATAAGTAATTAGAAAAGTGAAGAAGTAAAGTAAGAATAGAAGATAGAGCTTCAGTTTTAATGATTATGTTTTGAGATGTAATAAGTAATTAGAAAAGTGAATAAGTAAAGTAAGAAAAGAAGATAGAACTTCAGTTTTAAGGAGTATGCTTTGAGAAGTATTAAGTATTAGAAAAGTGAAGAAGTAAAGTAAGAAAAGAAGATAGAGCTTCAGTTTTAAGGAGTATGCTATGAGAAGTAATAAGTATTAGATAAGTGAAGAAGTAACGTAAGAAAAGAAGATAGAATTTCAGTTTTAAGGAGTATGCTATGAGAAGTAATAAGTATTAGAAAAGTGAAGAAGTAAAGTAAGAAAAGAAGATAGAACTTCAGTTTTAAGGAGTATGCTTTGAGAAGTAATAAATATTTAGAAAAGTGAAGAAGTAAAGTAAGAAAAGAAGATAGAGCTTCAGTTTTAAGGAGTATGCTATGAGAAGTAATAAGTAATTAGAAAAGTGAAGAAGTAAAGTAAGAAAAGAAGATAGAATTTCAGTTTTAAGAAGTATGCTATGAGAAGTATTAAGTATTAGAAAAGTGAAGAAGTAAAGTAAGAAAAGAAGATAGAGCTTCAGTTTTAAGGAGTATGCTATGAGAAGTAATAAGTAATTAGAAAAGTGAAGAAGTAAAGTAAGAAAAGAAGATAGAATTTCAGTTTTAAGAAGTATGCTATGAGAAGTATTAAGTATTAGAAAAGTGAAGAAGTAAAGTAAGAAAAGAAGATAGAGCTTCAGTTTTAATGATTATGTTTTGAGATGTAATAAGTAATTAGAAAAGTGAATAAGTGAAGTAAAAAAAGAATATCTAATGATAAGTTTGCGTTGCAAGCACTAAAATATAAGTTAGAATATCCAAAGTGTTAGTAATAATATAATAATTACGAATCTGTATTCGATTTGTCAAGATATGCTTGTAGATAAAAGTTAGCCTATTGAAAAGTGAAGAAGTAAAGTAAGAAAAGAAGATAGAGCTTCAGTTTTAAGGAGTATGCTTTGAGAAGTAATAAGTAATTAGAAAAGTGAAGAAGTAAAGTAAGAAAAGAAGATAGAATTTCAGTTTTAAGGAGTATGCTTTGAGAAGTATTAAGTATTAGAAAAGTGAAGAAGTAAAGTAAGAAAAGAAGATAGAGCTTCAGTTTTAAGGAGTATGCTTTGAGAAGTAATAAGTAATTAGAAAAGTGAAGAAGTAACGTAAGAAAAGAATATCTAATGATAAGTTTGCGTTGCAAGCACTAAAATATAAGTTAGAATATCCAAAGTGTTAGTAATAATATAATAATTACGAATCTGTATTCGATTTGTCAAGATATGCTTGTAGATAAAAGTTAGCCTATTGAAAAGTGAAGAAGTAAAGTAAGAAAAGAAGATAGAACTTCAGTTTTAAGAAGTATGCTATGAGAAGTATTAAGTATTAGAAAAGTGAAGAAGTAAAGTAAGAAAAGAAGATAGAGCTTCAGTTTTAAGGAGTATGCTATGAGAAGTAATAAGTAATTAGAAAAGTGAAGAAGTAAAGTAAGAAAAGAAGATAGAATTTCAGTTTTAAGAAGTATGCTATGAGAAGTATTAAGTATTAGAAAAGTGAAGAAGTAAAGTAAGAAAAGAAGATAGAACTTCAGTTTTAAGGAGTATGCTTTGAGAAGTAATAAGTAATTAGAAAAGTGAAGAAGTAAAGTAAGAATAGAAGATAGAGCTTCAGTTTTAATGATTATGTTTTGAGATGTAATAAGTAATTAGAAAAGTGAATAAGTAAAGTAAGAAAAGAAGATAGAACTTCAGTTTTAAGGAGTATGCTTTGAGAAGTATTAAGTATTAGAAAAGTGAAGAAGTAAAGTAAGAAAAGAAGATAGAGCTTCAGTTTTAAGGAGTATGCTATGAGAAGTAATAAGTATTAGATAAGTGAAGAAGTAACGTAAGAAAAGAAGATAGAATTTCAGTTTTAAGGAGTATGCTATGAGAAGTAATAAGTATTAGAAAAGTGAAGAAGTAAAGTAAGAAAAGAAGATAGAACTTCAGTTTTAAGGAGTATGCTTTGAGAAGTAATAAATATTTAGAAAAGTGAAGAAGTAAAGTAAGAAAAGAAGATAGAGCTTCAGTTTTAAGGAGTATGCTATGAGAAGTAATAAGTAATTAGAAAAGTGAAGAAGTAAAGTAAGAAAAGAAGATAGAATTTCAGTTTTAAGAAGTATGCTATGAGAAGTATTAAGTATTAGAAAAGTGAAGAAGTAAAGTAAGAAAAGAAGATAGAGCTTCAGTTTTAATGATTATGTTTTGAGATGTAATAAGTAATTAGAAAAGTGAATAAGTGAAGTAAAAAAAGAATATCTAATGATAAGTTTGCGTTGCAAGCACTAAAATATAAGTTAGAATATCCAAAGTGTTAGTAATAATATAATAATTACGAATCTGTATTCGATTTGTCAAGATATGCTTGTAGATAAAAGTTAGCCTATTGAAAAGTGAAGAAGTAAAGTAAGAAAAGAAGATAGAGCTTCAGTTTTAAGGAGTATGCTTTGAGAAGTAATAAGTAATTAGAAAAGTGAAGAAGTAAAGTAAGAAAAGAAGATAGAATTTCAGTTTTAAGGAGTATGCTTTGAGAAGTATTAAGTATTAGAAAAGTGAAGAAGTAAAGTAAGAAAAGAAGATAGAGCTTCAGTTTTAAGGAGTATGCTTTGAGAAGTAATAAGTAATTAGAAAAGTGAAGAAGTAACGTAAGAAAAGAATATCTAATGATAAGTTTGCGTTGCAAGCACTAAAATATAAGTTAGAATATCCAAAGTGTTAGTAATAATATAATAATTACGAATCTGTATTCGATTTGTCAAGATATGCTTGTAGATAAAAGTTAGCCTATTGAAAAGTGAAGAAGTAAAGTAAGAAAAGAAGATAGAACTTCAGTTTTAAGAAGTATGCTATGAGAAGTATTAAGTATTAGAAAAGTGAAGAAGTAAAGTAAGAAAAGAAGATAGAGCTTCAGTTTTAAGGAGTATGCTATGAGAAGTAATAAGTAATTAGAAAAGTGAAGAAGTAAAGTAAGAAAAGAAGATAGAATTTCAGTTTTAAGAAGTATGCTATGAGAAGTATTAAGTATTAGAAAAGTGAAGAAGTAAAGTAAGAAAAGAAGATAGAACTTCAGTTTTAAGGAGTATGCTTTGAGAAGTAATAAGTAATTAGAAAAGTGAAGAAGTAAAGTAAGAATAGAAGATAGAGCTTCAGTTTTAATGATTATGTTTTGAGATGTAATAAGTAATTAGAAAAGTGAATAAGTAAAGTAAGAAAAGAAGATAGAACTTCAGTTTTAAGGAGTATGCTTTGAGAAGTATTAAGTATTAGAAAAGTGAAGAAGTAAAGTAAGAAAAGAAGATAGAGCTTCAGTTTTAAGGAGTATGCTATGAGAAGTAATAAGTATTAGATAAGTGAAGAAGTAACGTAAGAAAAGAAGATAGAATTTCAGTTTTAAGGAGTATGCTATGAGAAGTAATAAGTATTAGAAAAGTGAAGAAGTAAAGTAAGAAAAGAAGATAGAACTTCAGTTTTAAGGAGTATGCTTTGAGAAGTAATAAATATTTAGAAAAGTGAAGAAGTAAAGTAAGAAAAGAAGATAGAGCTTCAGTTTTAAGGAGTATGCTATGAGAAGTAATAAGTAATTAGAAAAGTGAAGAAGTAAAGTAAGAAAAGAAGATAGAATTTCAGTTTTAAGAAGTATGCTATGAGAAGTATTAAGTATTAGAAAAGTGAAGAAGTAAAGTAAGAAAAGAAGATAGAGCTTCAGTTTTAATGATTATGTTTTGAGATGTAATAAGTAATTAGAAAAGTGAATAAGTGAAGTAAAAAAAGAATATCTAATGATAAGTTTGCGTTGCAAGCACTAAAATATAAGTTAGAATATCCAAAGTGTTAGTAATAATATAATAATTACGAATCTGTATTCGATTTGTCAAGATATGCTTGTAGATAAAAGTTAGCCTATTGAAAAGTGAAGAAGTAAAGTAAGAAAAGAAGATAGAGCTTCAGTTTTAAGGAGTATGCTTTGAGAAGTAATAAGTAATTAGAAAAGTGAAGAAGTAAAGTAAGAAAAGAAGATAGAATTTCAGTTTTAAGGAGTATGCTTTGAGAAGTATTAAGTATTAGAAAAGTGAAGAAGTAAAGTAAGAAAAGAAGATAGAACTTCAGTTTTAAGGAGTATGCTTTGAGAAGTAATAAGTAATTAGAAAAGTGAAGAAGTAAAGTAAGAATAGAAGATAGAGCTTCAGTTTTAATGATTATGTTTTGAGATGTAATAAGTAATTAGAAAAGTGAATAAGTAAAGTAAGAAAAGAAGATAGAACTTCAGTTTTAAGGAGTATGCTTTGAGAAGTATTAAGTATTAGAAAAGTGAAGAAGTAAAGTAAGAAAAGAAGATAGAGCTTCAGTTTTAAGGAGTATGCTATGAGAAGTAATAAGTATTAGATAAGTGAAGAAGTAACGTAAGAAAAGAAGATAGAATTTCAGTTTTAAGGAGTATGCTATGAGAAGTAATAAGTATTAGAAAAGTGAAGAAGTAAAGTAAGAAAAGAAGATAGAACTTCAGTTTTAAGGAGTATGCTTTGAGAAGTAATAAATATTTAGAAAAGTGAAGAAGTAAAGTAAGAAAAGAAGATAGAGCTTCAGTTTTAATGATTATGTTTTGAGATGTAATAAGTAATTAGAAAAGTGAATAAGTAAAGTAAGAAAAGAAGATAGAATTTCAGTTTTAAGAAGTATGCTATGAGAAGTATTAAGTATTAGAAAAGTGAAGAAGTAAAGTAAGAAAAGAAGATAGAGCTTCAGTTTTAATGATTATGTTTTGAGATGTAATAAGTAATTAGAAAAGTGAATAAGTGAAGTAAAAAAAGAATATCTAATGATAAGTTTGCGTTGCAAGCACTAAAATATAAGTTAGAATATCCAAAGTGTTAGTAATAATATAATAATTACGAATCTGTATTCGATTTGTCAAGATATGCTTGTAGATAAAAGTTAGCCTATTGAAAAGTGAAGAAGTAAAGTAAGAAAAGAAGATAGAACTTCAGTTTTAAGAAGTATGCTATGAGAAGTATTAAGTATTAGAAAAGTGAAGAAGTAAAGTAAGAAAAGAAGATAGAGCTTCAGTTTTAAGGAGTATGCTATGAGAAGTAATAAGTAATTAGAAAAGTGAAGAAGTAAAGTAAGAAAAGAAGATAGAATTTCAGTTTTAAGAAGTATGCTATGAGAAGTATTAAGTATTAGAAAAGTGAAGAAGTAAAGTAAGAAAAGAAGATAGAACTTCAGTTTTAAGGAGTATGCTTTGAGAAGTAATAAGTAATTAGAAAAGTGAAGAAGTAAAGTAAGAATAGAAGATAGAGCTTCAGTTTTAATGATTATGTTTTGAGATGTAATAAGTAATTAGAAAAGTGAATAAGTAAAGTAAGAAAAGAAGATAGAACTTCAGTTTTAAGGAGTATGCTTTGAGAAGTATTAAGTATTAGAAAAGTGAAGAAGTAAAGTAAGAAAAGAAGATAGAGCTTCAGTTTTAAGGAGTATGCTATGAGAAGTAATAAGTATTAGATAAGTGAAGAAGTAACGTAAGAAAAGAAGATAGAATTTCAGTTTTAAGGAGTATGCTATGAGAAGTAATAAGTATTAGAAAAGTGAAGAAGTAAAGTAAGAAAAGAAGATAGAACTTCAGTTTTAAGGAGTATGCTTTGAGAAGTAATAAATATTTAGAAAAGTGAAGAAGTAAAGTAAGAAAAGAAGATAGAGCTTCAGTTTTAAGGAGTATGCTATGAGAAGTAATAAGTAATTAGAAAAGTGAAGAAGTAAAGTAAGAAAAGAAGATAGAATTTCAGTTTTAAGAAGTATGCTATGAGAAGTATTAAGTATTAGAAAAGTGAAGAAGTAAAGTAAGAAAAGAAGATAGAGCTTCAGTTTTAATGATTATGTTTTGAGATGTAATAAGTAATTAGAAAAGTGAATAAGTGAAGTAAAAAAAGAATATCTAATGATAAGTTTGCGTTGCAAGCACTAAAATATAAGTTAGAATATCCAAAGTGTTAGTAATAATATAATAATTACGAATCTGTATTCGATTTGTCAAGATATGCTTGTAGATAAAAGTTAGCCTATTGAAAAGTGAAGAAGTAAAGTAAGAAAAGAAGATAGAGCTTCAGTTTTAAGGAGTATGCTTTGAGAAGTAATAAGTAATTAGAAAAGTGAAGAAGTAAAGTAAGAAAAGAAGATAGAATTTCAGTTTTAAGGAGTATGCTTTGAGAAGTATTAAGTATTAGAAAAGTGAAGAAGTAAAGTAAGAAAAGAAGATAGAGCTTCAGTTTTAAGGAGTATGCTTTGAGAAGTAATAAGTAATTAGAAAAGTGAAGAAGTAACGTAAGAAAAGAATATCTAATGATAAGTTTGCGTTGCAAGCACTAAAATATAAGTTAGAATATCCAAAGTGTTAGTAATAATATAATAATTACGAATCTGTATTCGATTTGTCAAGATATGCTTGTAGATAAAAGTTAGCCTATTGAAAAGTGAAGAAGTAAAGTAAGAAAAGAAGATAGAACTTCAGTTTTAAGAAGTATGCTATGAGAAGTATTAAGTATTAGAAAAGTGAAGAAGTAAAGTAAGAAAAGAAGATAGAGCTTCAGTTTTAAGGAGTATGCTATGAGAAGTAATAAGTAATTAGAAAAGTGAAGAAGTAAAGTAAGAAAAGAAGATAGAATTTCAGTTTTAAGAAGTATGCTATGAGAAGTATTAAGTATTAGAAAAGTGAAGAAGTAAAGTAAGAAAAGAAGATAGAACTTCAGTTTTAAGGAGTATGCTTTGAGAAGTAATAAGTAATTAGAAAAGTGAAGAAGTAAAGTAAGAATAGAAGATAGAGCTTCAGTTTTAATGATTATGTTTTGAGATGTAATAAGTAATTAGAAAAGTGAATAAGTAAAGTAAGAAAAGAAGATAGAACTTCAGTTTTAAGGAGTATGCTTTGAGAAGTATTAAGTATTAGAAAAGTGAAGAAGTAAAGTAAGAAAAGAAGATAGAGCTTCAGTTTTAAGGAGTATGCTATGAGAAGTAATAAGTATTAGATAAGTGAAGAAGTAACGTAAGAAAAGAAGATAGAATTTCAGTTTTAAGGAGTATGCTATGAGAAGTAATAAGTATTAGAAAAGTGAAGAAGTAAAGTAAGAAAAGAAGATAGAACTTCAGTTTTAAGGAGTATGCTTTGAGAAGTAATAAATATTTAGAAAAGTGAAGAAGTAAAGTAAGAAAAGAAGATAGAGCTTCAGTTTTAAGGAGTATGCTATGAGAAGTAATAAGTAATTAGAAAAGTGAAGAAGTAAAGTAAGAAAAGAAGATAGAATTTCAGTTTTAAGAAGTATGCTATGAGAAGTATTAAGTATTAGAAAAGTGAAGAAGTAAAGTAAGAAAAGAAGATAGAGCTTCAGTTTTAATGATTATGTTTTGAGATGTAATAAGTAATTAGAAAAGTGAATAAGTGAAGTAAAAAAAGAATATCTAATGATAAGTTTGCGTTGCAAGCACTAAAATATAAGTTAGAATATCCAAAGTGTTAGTAATAATATAATAATTACGAATCTGTATTCGATTTGTCAAGATATGCTTGTAGATAAAAGTTAGCCTATTGAAAAGTGAAGAAGTAAAGTAAGAAAAGAAGATAGAACTTCAGTTTTAAGGAGTATGCTTTGAGAAGTAATAAATATTTAGAAAAGTGAAGAAGTAAAGTAAGAAAAGAAGATAGAGCTTCAGTTTTAAGGAGTATGCTATGAGAAGTAATAAGTAATTAGAAAAGTGAAGAAGTAAAGTAAGAAAAGAAGATAGAGCTTCAGTTTTAATGATTATGTTTTGAGATGTAATAAGTAATTAGAAAAGTGAATAAGTGAAGTAAAAAAAGAATATCTAATGATAAGTTTGCGTTGCAAGCACTAAAATATAAGTTAGAATATCCAAAGTGTTAGTAATAATATAATAATTACGAATCTGTATTCGATTTGTCAAGATATGCTTGTAGATAAAAGTTAGCCTATTGAAAAGTGAAGAAGTAAAGTAAGAAAAGAAGATAGAACTTCAGTTTTAAGGAGTATGCTTTGAGAAGTATTAAGTATTAGAAAAGTGAAGAAGTAAAGTAAGAAAAGAAGATAGAACTTCAGTTTTAAGGAGTATGCTTTGAGAAGTAATAAGTAATTAGAAAAGTGAAGAAGTAAAGTAAGAATAGAAGATAGAGCTTCAGTTTTAATGATTATGTTTTGAGATGTAATAAGTAATTAGAAAAGTGAATAAGTAAAGTAAGAAAAGAAGATAGAACTTCAGTTTTAAGGAGTATGCTTTGAGAAGTATTAAGTATTAGAAAAGTGAAGAAGTAAAGTAAGAAAAGAAGATAGAGCTTCAGTTTTAAGGAGTATGCTATGAGAAGTAATAAGTATTAGATAAGTGAAGAAGTAACGTAAGAAAAGAAGATAGAATTTCAGTTTTAAGGAGTATGCTATGAGAAGTAATAAGTATTAGAAAAGTGAAGAAGTAAAGTAAGAAAAGAAGATAGAACTTCAGTTTTAAGGAGTATGCTTTGAGAAGTAATAAATATTTAGAAAAGTGAAGAAGTAAAGTAAGAAAAGAAGATAGAGCTTCAGTTTTAAGGAGTATGCTATGAGAAGTAATAAGTAATTAGAAAAGTGAAGAAGTAAAGTAAGAAAAGAAGATAGAATTTCAGTTTTAAGAAGTATGCTATGAGAAGTATTAAGTATTAGAAAAGTGAAGAAGTAAAGTAAGAAAAGAAGATAGAGCTTCAGTTTTAATGATTATGTTTTGAGATGTAATAAGTAATTAGAAAAGTGAATAAGTGAAGTAAAAAAAGAATATCTAATGATAAGTTTGCGTTGCAAGCACTAAAATATAAGTTAGAATATCCAAAGTGTTAGTAATAATATAATAATTACGAATCTGTATTCGATTTGTCAAGATATGCTTGTAGATAAAAGTTAGCCTATTGAAAAGTGAAGAAGTAAAGTAAGAAAAGAAGATAGAACTTCAGTTTTAAGGAGTATGCTTTGAGAAGTAATAAATATTTAGAAAAGTGAAGAAGTAAAGTAAGAAAAGAAGATAGAGCTTCAGTTTTAAGGAGTATGCTATGAGAAGTAATAAGTAATTAGAAAAGTGAAGAAGTAAAGTAAGAAAAGAAGATAGAGCTTCAGTTTTAATGATTATGTTTTGAGATGTAATAAGTAATTAGAAAAGTGAATAAGTGAAGTAAAAAAAGAATATCTAATGATAAGTTTGCGTTGCAAGCACTAAAATATAAGTTAGAATATCCAAAGTGTTAGTAATAATATAATAATTACGAATCTGTATTCGATTTGTCAAGATATGCTTGTAGATAAAAGTTAGCCTATTGAAAAGTGAAGAAGTAAAGTAAGAAAAGAAGATAGAACTTCAGTTTTAAGGAGTATGCTTTGAGAAGTAATAAATATTTAGAAAAGTGAAGAAGTAAAGTAAGAAAAGAAGATAGAGCTTCAGTTTTAAGGAGTATGCTATGAGAAGTAATAAGTAATTAGAAAAGTGAAGAAGTAAAGTAAGAAAAGAAGATAGAGCTTCAGTTTTAATGATTATGTTTTGAGATGTAATAAGTAATTAGAAAAGTGAATAAGTGAAGTAAAAAAAGAATATCTAATGATAAGTTTGCGTTGCAAGCACTAAAATATAAGTTAGAATATCCAAAGTGTTAGTAATAATATAATAATTACGAATCTGTATTCGATTTGTCAAGATATGCTTGTAGATAAAAGTTAGCCTATTGAAAAGTGAAGAAGTAAAGTAAGAAAAGAAGATAGAACTTCAGTTTTAAGGAGTATGCTTTGAGAAGTATTAAGTATTAGAAAAGTGAAGAAGTAAAGTAAGAAAAGAAGATAGAGCTTCAGTTTTAAGGAGTATGCTATGAGAAGTAATAAGTATTAGATAAGTGAAGAAGTAACGTAAGAAAAGAAGATAGAATTTCAGTTTTAAGGAGTATGCTATGAGAAGTAATAAGTATTAGAAAAGTGAAGAAGTAAAGTAAGAAAAGAAGATAGAACTTCAGTTTTAAGGAGTATGCTTTGAGAAGTAATAAATATTTAGAAAAGTGAAGAAGTAAAGTAAGAAAAGAAGATAGAGCTTCAGTTTTAAGGAGTATGCTATGAGAAGTAATAAGTAATTAGAAAAGTGAAGAAGTAAAGTAAGAAAAGAAGATAGAATTTCAGTTTTAAGAAGTATGCTATGAGAAGTATTAAGTATTAGAAAAGTGAAGAAGTAAAGTAAGAAAAGAAGATAGAGCTTCAGTTTTAATGATTATGTTTTGAGATGTAATAAGTAATTAGAAAAGTGAATAAGTGAAGTAAAAAAAGAATATCTAATGATAAGTTTGCGTTGCAAGCACTAAAATATAAGTTAGAATATCCAAAGTGTTAGTAATAATATAATAATTACGAATCTGTATTCGATTTGTCAAGATATGCTTGTAGATAAAAGTTAGCCTATTGAAAAGTGAAGAAGTAAAGTAAGAAAAGAAGATAGAACTTCAGTTTTAAGGAGTATGCTTTGAGAAGTAATAAATATTTAGAAAAGTGAAGAAGTAAAGTAAGAAAAGAAGATAGAGCTTCAGTTTTAAGGAGTATGCTATGAGAAGTAATAAGTAATTAGAAAAGTGAAGAAGTAAAGTAAGAAAAGAAGATAGAGCTTCAGTTTTAATGATTATGTTTTGAGATGTAATAAGTAATTAGAAAAGTGAATAAGTGAAGTAAAAAAAGAATATCTAATGATAAGTTTGCGTTGCAAGCACTAAAATATAAGTTAGAATATCCAAAGTGTTAGTAATAATATAATAATTACGAATCTGTATTCGATTTGTCAAGATATGCTTGTAGATAAAAGTTAGCCTATTGAAAAGTGAAGAAGTAAAGTAAGAAAAGAAGATAGAATTTCAGTTTTAAGAAGTATGCTATGAGAAGTATTAAGTATTAGAAAAGTGAAGAAGTAAAGTAAGAAAAGAAGATAGAACTTCAGTTTTAAGGAGTATGCTTTGAGAAGTAATAAGTAATTAGAAAAGTGAAGAAGTAAAGTAAGAATAGAAGATAGAGCTTCAGTTTTAATGATTATGTTTTGAGATGTAATAAGTAATTAGAAAAGTGAATAAGTAAAGTAAGAAAAGAAGATAGAACTTCAGTTTTAAGGAGTATGCTTTGAGAAGTATTAAGTATTAGAAAAGTGAAGAAGTAAAGTAAGAAAAGAAGATAGAGCTTCAGTTTTAAGGAGTATGCTATGAGAAGTAATAAGTATTAGATAAGTGAAGAAGTAACGTAAGAAAAGAAGATAGAATTTCAGTTTTAAGGAGTATGCTATGAGAAGTAATAAGTATTAGAAAAGTGAAGAAGTAAAGTAAGAAAAGAAGATAGAACTTCAGTTTTAAGGAGTATGCTTTGAGAAGTAATAAATATTTAGAAAAGTGAAGAAGTAAAGTAAGAAAAGAAGATAGAGCTTCAGTTTTAAGGAGTATGCTATGAGAAGTAATAAGTAATTAGAAAAGTGAAGAAGTAAAGTAAGAAAAGAAGATAGAATTTCAGTTTTAAGAAGTATGCTATGAGAAGTATTAAGTATTAGAAAAGTGAAGAAGTAAAGTAAGAAAAGAAGATAGAGCTTCAGTTTTAATGATTATGTTTTGAGATGTAATAAGTAATTAGAAAAGTGAATAAGTGAAGTAAAAAAAGAATATCTAATGATAAGTTTGCGTTGCAAGCACTAAAATATAAGTTAGAATATCCAAAGTGTTAGTAATAATATAATAATTACGAATCTGTATTCGATTTGTCAAGATATGCTTGTAGATAAAAGTTAGCCTATTGAAAAGTGAAGAAGTAAAGTAAGAAAAGAAGATAGAACTTCAGTTTTAAGGAGTATGCTTTGAGAAGTAATAAATATTTAGAAAAGTGAAGAAGTAAAGTAAGAAAAGAAGATAGAGCTTCAGTTTTAAGGAGTATGCTATGAGAAGTAATAAGTAATTAGAAAAGTGAAGAAGTAAAGTAAGAAAAGAAGATAGAGCTTCAGTTTTAATGATTATGTTTTGAGATGTAATAAGTAATTAGAAAAGTGAATAAGTGAAGTAAAAAAAGAATATCTAATGATAAGTTTGCGTTGCAAGCACTAAAATATAAGTTAGAATATCCAAAGTGTTAGTAATAATATAATAATTACGAATCTGTATTCGATTTGTCAAGATATGCTTGTAGATAAAAGTTAGCCTATTGAAAAGTGAAGAAGTAAAGTAAGAAAAGAAGATAGAACTTCAGTTTTAAGGAGTATGCTTTGAGAAGTATTAAGTATTAGAAAAGTGAAGAAGTAAAGTAAGAAAAGAAGATAGAGCTTCAGTTTTAAGGAGTATGCTATGAGAAGTAATAAGTATTAGATAAGTGAAGAAGTAACGTAAGAAAAGAAGATAGAATTTCAGTTTTAAGGAGTATGCTATGAGAAGTAATAAGTATTAGAAAAGTGAAGAAGTAAAGTAAGAAAAGAAGATAGAACTTCAGTTTTAAGGAGTATGCTTTGAGAAGTAATAAATATTTAGAAAAGTGAAGAAGTAAAGTAAGAAAAGAAGATAGAGCTTCAGTTTTAAGGAGTATGCTATGAGAAGTAATAAGTAATTAGAAAAGTGAAGAAGTAAAGTAAGAAAAGAAGATAGAATTTCAGTTTTAAGAAGTATGCTATGAGAAGTATTAAGTATTAGAAAAGTGAAGAAGTAAAGTAAGAAAAGAAGATAGAGCTTCAGTTTTAATGATTATGTTTTGAGATGTAATAAGTAATTAGAAAAGTGAATAAGTGAAGTAAAAAAAGAATATCTAATGATAAGTTTGCGTTGCAAGCACTAAAATATAAGTTAGAATATCCAAAGTGTTAGTAATAATATAATAATTACGAATCTGTATTCGATTTGTCAAGATATGCTTGTAGATAAAAGTTAGCCTATTGAAAAGTGAAGAAGTAAAGTAAGAAAAGAAGATAGAACTTCAGTTTTAAGGAGTATGCTTTGAGAAGTAATAAATATTTAGAAAAGTGAAGAAGTAAAGTAAGAAAAGAAGATAGAGCTTCAGTTTTAAGGAGTATGCTATGAGAAGTAATAAGTAATTAGAAAAGTGAAGAAGTAAAGTAAGAAAAGAAGATAGAGCTTCAGTTTTAATGATTATGTTTTGAGATGTAATAAGTAATTAGAAAAGTGAATAAGTGAAGTAAAAAAAGAATATCTAATGATAAGTTTGCGTTGCAAGCACTAAAATATAAGTTAGAATATCCAAAGTGTTAGTAATAATATAATAATTACGAATCTGTATTCGATTTGTCAAGATATGCTTGTAGATAAAAGTTAGCCTATTGAAAAGTGAAGAAGTAAAGTAAGAAAAGAAGATAGAATTTCAGTTTTAAGAAGTATGCTATGAGAAGTATTAAGTATTAGAAAAGTGAAGAAGTAAAGTAAGAAAAGAAGATAGAACTTCAGTTTTAAGGAGTATGCTTTGAGAAGTAATAAGTAATTAGAAAAGTGAAGAAGTAAAGTAAGAATAGAAGATAGAGCTTCAGTTTTAATGATTATGTTTTGAGATGTAATAAGTAATTAGAAAAGTGAATAAGTAAAGTAAGAAAAGAAGATAGAACTTCAGTTTTAAGGAGTATGCTTTGAGAAGTATTAAGTATTAGAAAAGTGAAGAAGTAAAGTAAGAAAAGAAGATAGAGCTTCAGTTTTAAGGAGTATGCTATGAGAAGTAATAAGTATTAGATAAGTGAAGAAGTAACGTAAGAAAAGAAGATAGAATTTCAGTTTTAAGGAGTATGCTATGAGAAGTAATAAGTATTAGAAAAGTGAAGAAGTAAAGTAAGAAAAGAAGATAGAACTTCAGTTTTAAGGAGTATGCTTTGAGAAGTAATAAATATTTAGAAAAGTGAAGAAGTAAAGTAAGAAAAGAAGATAGAGCTTCAGTTTTAAGGAGTATGCTATGAGAAGTAATAAGTAATTAGAAAAGTGAAGAAGTAAAGTAAGAAAAGAAGATAGAATTTCAGTTTTAAGAAGTATGCTATGAGAAGTATTAAGTATTAGAAAAGTGAAGAAGTAAAGTAAGAAAAGAAGATAGAGCTTCAGTTTTAATGATTATGTTTTGAGATGTAATAAGTAATTAGAAAAGTGAATAAGTGAAGTAAAAAAAGAATATCTAATGATAAGTTTGCGTTGCAAGCACTAAAATATAAGTTAGAATATCCAAAGTGTTAGTAATAATATAATAATTACGAATCTGTATTCGATTTGTCAAGATATGCTTGTAGATAAAAGTTAGCCTATTGAAAAGTGAAGAAGTAAAGTAAGAAAAGAAGATAGAACTTCAGTTTTAAGGAGTATGCTTTGAGAAGTAATAAATATTTAGAAAAGTGAAGAAGTAAAGTAAGAAAAGAAGATAGAGCTTCAGTTTTAAGGAGTATGCTATGAGAAGTAATAAGTAATTAGAAAAGTGAAGAAGTAAAGTAAGAAAAGAAGATAGAGCTTCAGTTTTAATGATTATGTTTTGAGATGTAATAAGTAATTAGAAAAGTGAATAAGTGAAGTAAAAAAAGAATATCTAATGATAAGTTTGCGTTGCAAGCACTAAAATATAAGTTAGAATATCCAAAGTGTTAGTAATAATATAATAATTACGAATCTGTATTCGATTTGTCAAGATATGCTTGTAGATAAAAGTTAGCCTATTGAAAAGTGAAGAAGTAAAGTAAGAAAAGAAGATAGAACTTCAGTTTTAAGGAGTATGCTTTGAGAAGTATTAAGTATTAGAAAAGTGAAGAAGTAAAGTAAGAAAAGAAGATAGAGCTTCAGTTTTAAGGAGTATGCTATGAGAAGTAATAAGTATTAGATAAGTGAAGAAGTAACGTAAGAAAAGAAGATAGAATTTCAGTTTTAAGGAGTATGCTATGAGAAGTAATAAGTATTAGAAAAGTGAAGAAGTAAAGTAAGAAAAGAAGATAGAACTTCAGTTTTAAGGAGTATGCTTTGAGAAGTAATAAATATTTAGAAAAGTGAAGAAGTAAAGTAAGAAAAGAAGATAGAGCTTCAGTTTTAAGGAGTATGCTATGAGAAGTAATAAGTAATTAGAAAAGTGAAGAAGTAAAGTAAGAAAAGAAGATAGAATTTCAGTTTTAAGAAGTATGCTATGAGAAGTATTAAGTATTAGAAAAGTGAAGAAGTAAAGTAAGAAAAGAAGATAGAGCTTCAGTTTTAATGATTATGTTTTGAGATGTAATAAGTAATTAGAAAAGTGAATAAGTGAAGTAAAAAAAGAATATCTAATGATAAGTTTGCGTTGCAAGCACTAAAATATAAGTTAGAATATCCAAAGTGTTAGTAATAATATAATAATTACGAATCTGTATTCGATTTGTCAAGATATGCTTGTAGATAAAAGTTAGCCTATTGAAAAGTGAAGAAGTAAAGTAAGAAAAGAAGATAGAACTTCAGTTTTAAGGAGTATGCTTTGAGAAGTAATAAATATTTAGAAAAGTGAAGAAGTAAAGTAAGAAAAGAAGATAGAGCTTCAGTTTTAAGGAGTATGCTATGAGAAGTAATAAGTAATTAGAAAAGTGAAGAAGTAAAGTAAGAAAAGAAGATAGAGCTTCAGTTTTAATGATTATGTTTTGAGATGTAATAAGTAATTAGAAAAGTGAATAAGTGAAGTAAAAAAAGAATATCTAATGATAAGTTTGCGTTGCAAGCACTAAAATATAAGTTAGAATATCCAAAGTGTTAGTAATAATATAATAATTACGAATCTGTATTCGATTTGTCAAGATATGCTTGTAGATAAAAGTTAGCCTATTGAAAAGTGAAGAAGTAAAGTAAGAAAAGAAGATAGAACTTCAGTTTTAAGGAGTATGCTTTGAGAAGTAATAAATATTTAGAAAAGTGAAGAAGTAAAGTAAGAAAAGAAGATAGAGCTTCAGTTTTAAGGAGTATGCTATGAGAAGTAATAAGTAATTAGAAAAGTGAAGAAGTAAAGTAAGAAAAGAAGATAGAGCTTCAGTTTTAATGATTATGTTTTGAGATGTAATAAGTAATTAGAAAAGTGAATAAGTGAAGTAAAAAAAGAATATCTAATGATAAGTTTGCGTTGCAAGCACTAAAATATAAGTTAGAATATCCAAAGTGTTAGTAATAATATAATAATTACGAATCTGTATTCGATTTGTCAAGATATGCTTGTAGATAAAAGTTAGCCTATTGAAAAGTGAAGAAGTAAAGTAAGAAAAGAAGATAGAACTTCAGTTTTAAGGAGTATGCTTTGAGAAGTATTAAGTATTAGAAAAGTGAAGAAGTAAAGTAAGAAAAGAAGATAGAGCTTCAGTTTTAAGGAGTATGCTATGAGAAGTAATAAGTATTAGATAAGTGAAGAAGTAACGTAAGAAAAGAAGATAGAATTTCAGTTTTAAGGAGTATGCTATGAGAAGTAATAAGTATTAGAAAAGTGAAGAAGTAAAGTAAGAAAAGAAGATAGAACTTCAGTTTTAAGGAGTATGCTTTGAGAAGTAATAAATATTTAGAAAAGTGAAGAAGTAAAGTAAGAAAAGAAGATAGAGCTTCAGTTTTAAGGAGTATGCTATGAGAAGTAATAAGTAATTAGAAAAGTGAAGAAGTAAAGTAAGAAAAGAAGATAGAATTTCAGTTTTAAGAAGTATGCTATGAGAAGTATTAAGTATTAGAAAAGTGAAGAAGTAAAGTAAGAAAAGAAGATAGAGCTTCAGTTTTAATGATTATGTTTTGAGATGTAATAAGTAATTAGAAAAGTGAATAAGTGAAGTAAAAAAAGAATATCTAATGATAAGTTTGCGTTGCAAGCACTAAAATATAAGTTAGAATATCCAAAGTGTTAGTAATAATATAATAATTACGAATCTGTATTCGATTTGTCAAGATATGCTTGTAGATAAAAGTTAGCCTATTGAAAAGTGAAGAAGTAAAGTAAGAAAAGAAGATAGAACTTCAGTTTTAAGGAGTATGCTTTGAGAAGTAATAAATATTTAGAAAAGTGAAGAAGTAAAGTAAGAAAAGAAGATAGAGCTTCAGTTTTAAGGAGTATGCTATGAGAAGTAATAAGTAATTAGAAAAGTGAAGAAGTAAAGTAAGAAAAGAAGATAGAGCTTCAGTTTTAATGATTATGTTTTGAGATGTAATAAGTAATTAGAAAAGTGAATAAGTGAAGTAAAAAAAGAATATCTAATGATAAGTTTGCGTTGCAAGCACTAAAATATAAGTTAGAATATCCAAAGTGTTAGTAATAATATAATAATTACGAATCTGTATTCGATTTGTCAAGATATGCTTGTAGATAAAAGTTAGCCTATTGAAAAGTGAAGAAGTAAAGTAAGAAAAGAAGATAGAACTTCAGTTTTAAGGAGTATGCTTTGAGAAGTAATAAATATTTAGAAAAGTGAAGAAGTAAAGTAAGAAAAGAAGATAGAGCTTCAGTTTTAAGGAGTATGCTATGAGAAGTAATAAGTAATTAGAAAAGTGAAGAAGTAAAGTAAGAAAAGAAGATAGAGCTTCAGTTTTAATGATTATGTTTTGAGATGTAATAAGTAATTAGAAAAGTGAATAAGTGAAGTAAAAAAAGAATATCTAATGATAAGTTTGCGTTGCAAGCACTAAAATATAAGTTAGAATATCCAAAGTGTTAGTAATAATATAATAATTACGAATCTGTATTCGATTTGTCAAGATATGCTTGTAGATAAAAGTTAGCCTATTGAAAAGTGAAGAAGTAAAGTAAGAAAAGAAGATAGAACTTCAGTTTTAAGGAGTATGCTTTGAGAAGTAATAAATATTTAGAAAAGTGAAGAAGTAAAGTAAGAAAAGAAGATAGAGCTTCAGTTTTAAGGAGTATGCTATGAGAAGTAATAAGTAATTAGAAAAGTGAAGAAGTAAAGTAAGAAAAGAAGATAGAGCTTCAGTTTTAATGATTATGTTTTGAGATGTAATAAGTAATTAGAAAAGTGAATAAGTGAAGTAAAAAAAGAATATCTAATGATAAGTTTGCGTTGCAAGCACTAAAATATAAGTTAGAATATCCAAAGTGTTAGTAATAATATAATAATTACGAATCTGTATTCGATTTGTCAAGATATGCTTGTAGATAAAAGTTAGCCTATTGAAAAGTGAAGAAGTAAAGTAAGAAAAGAAGATAGAATTTCAGTTTTAAGAAGTATGCTATGAGAAGTATTAAGTATTAGAAAAGTGAAGAAGTAAAGTAAGAAAAGAAGATAGAACTTCAGTTTTAAGGAGTATGCTTTGAGAAGTAATAAGTAATTAGAAAAGTGAAGAAGTAAAGTAAGAATAGAAGATAGAGCTTCAGTTTTAATGATTATGTTTTGAGATGTAATAAGTAATTAGAAAAGTGAATAAGTAAAGTAAGAAAAGAAGATAGAACTTCAGTTTTAAGGAGTATGCTTTGAGAAGTATTAAGTATTAGAAAAGTGAAGAAGTAAAGTAAGAAAAGAAGATAGAGCTTCAGTTTTAAGGAGTATGCTATGAGAAGTAATAAGTATTAGATAAGTGAAGAAGTAACGTAAGAAAAGAAGATAGAATTTCAGTTTTAAGGAGTATGCTATGAGAAGTAATAAGTATTAGAAAAGTGAAGAAGTAAAGTAAGAAAAGAAGATAGAACTTCAGTTTTAAGGAGTATGCTTTGAGAAGTAATAAATATTTAGAAAAGTGAAGAAGTAAAGTAAGAAAAGAAGATAGAGCTTCAGTTTTAAGGAGTATGCTATGAGAAGTAATAAGTAATTAGAAAAGTGAAGAAGTAAAGTAAGAAAAGAAGATAGAGCTTCAGTTTTAATGATTATGTTTTGAGATGTAATAAGTAATTAGAAAAGTGAATAAGTGAAGTAAAAAAAGAATATCTAATGATAAGTTTGCGTTGCAAGCACTAAAATATAAGTTAGAATATCCAAAGTGTTAGTAATAATATAATAATTACGAATCTGTATTCGATTTGTCAAGATATGCTTGTAGATAAAAGTTAGCCTATTGAAAAGTGAAGAAGTAAAGTAAGAAAAGAAGATAGAACTTCAGTTTTAAGGAGTATGCTTTGAGAAGTATTAAGTATTAGAAAAGTGAAGAAGTAAAGTAAGAAAAGAAGATAGAGCTTCAGTTTTAAGGAGTATGCTATGAGAAGTAATAAGTATTAGATAAGTGAAGAAGTAACGTAAGAAAAGAAGATAGAATTTCAGTTTTAAGGAGTATGCTATGAGAAGTAATAAGTATTAGAAAAGTGAAGAAGTAAAGTAAGAAAAGAAGATAGAACTTCAGTTTTAAGGAGTATGCTTTGAGAAGTAATAAATATTTAGAAAAGTGAAGAAGTAAAGTAAGAAAAGAAGATAGAGCTTCAGTTTTAAGGAGTATGCTATGAGAAGTAATAAGTAATTAGAAAAGTGAAGAAGTAAAGTAAGAAAAGAAGATAGAATTTCAGTTTTAAGAAGTATGCTATGAGAAGTATTAAGTATTAGAAAAGTGAAGAAGTAAAGTAAGAAAAGAAGATAGAGCTTCAGTTTTAATGATTATGTTTTGAGATGTAATAAGTAATTAGAAAAGTGAATAAGTGAAGTAAAAAAAGAATATCTAATGATAAGTTTGCGTTGCAAGCACTAAAATATAAGTTAGAATATCCAAAGTGTTAGTAATAATATAATAATTACGAATCTGTATTCGATTTGTCAAGATATGCTTGTAGATAAAAGTTAGCCTATTGAAAAGTGAAGAAGTAAAGTAAGAAAAGAAGATAGAACTTCAGTTTTAAGGAGTATGCTTTGAGAAGTAATAAATATTTAGAAAAGTGAAGAAGTAAAGTAAGAAAAGAAGATAGAGCTTCAGTTTTAAGGAGTATGCTATGAGAAGTAATAAGTAATTAGAAAAGTGAAGAAGTAAAGTAAGAAAAGAAGATAGAGCTTCAGTTTTAATGATTATGTTTTGAGATGTAATAAGTAATTAGAAAAGTGAATAAGTGAAGTAAAAAAAGAATATCTAATGATAAGTTTGCGTTGCAAGCACTAAAATATAAGTTAGAATATCCAAAGTGTTAGTAATAATATAATAATTACGAATCTGTATTCGATTTGTCAAGATATGCTTGTAGATAAAAGTTAGCCTATTGAAAAGTGAAGAAGTAAAGTAAGAAAAGAAGATAGAACTTCAGTTTTAAGGAGTATGCTTTGAGAAGTAATAAATATTTAGAAAAGTGAAGAAGTAAAGTAAGAAAAGAAGATAGAGCTTCAGTTTTAAGGAGTATGCTATGAGAAGTAATAAGTAATTAGAAAAGTGAAGAAGTAAAGTAAGAAAAGAAGATAGAGCTTCAGTTTTAATGATTATGTTTTGAGATGTAATAAGTAATTAGAAAAGTGAATAAGTGAAGTAAAAAAAGAATATCTAATGATAAGTTTGCGTTGCAAGCACTAAAATATAAGTTAGAATATCCAAAGTGTTAGTAATAATATAATAATTACGAATCTGTATTCGATTTGTCAAGATATGCTTGTAGATAAAAGTTAGCCTATTGAAAAGTGAAGAAGTAAAGTAAGAAAAGAAGATAGAATTTCAGTTTTAAGAAGTATGCTATGAGAAGTATTAAGTATTAGAAAAGTGAAGAAGTAAAGTAAGAAAAGAAGATAGAACTTCAGTTTTAAGGAGTATGCTTTGAGAAGTAATAAGTAATTAGAAAAGTGAAGAAGTAAAGTAAGAATAGAAGATAGAGCTTCAGTTTTAATGATTATGTTTTGAGATGTAATAAGTAATTAGAAAAGTGAATAAGTAAAGTAAGAAAAGAAGATAGAACTTCAGTTTTAAGGAGTATGCTTTGAGAAGTATTAAGTATTAGAAAAGTGAAGAAGTAAAGTAAGAAAAGAAGATAGAGCTTCAGTTTTAAGGAGTATGCTATGAGAAGTAATAAGTATTAGATAAGTGAAGAAGTAACGTAAGAAAAGAAGATAGAATTTCAGTTTTAAGGAGTATGCTATGAGAAGTAATAAGTATTAGAAAAGTGAAGAAGTAAAGTAAGAAAAGAAGATAGAACTTCAGTTTTAAGGAGTATGCTTTGAGAAGTAATAAATATTTAGAAAAGTGAAGAAGTAAAGTAAGAAAAGAAGATAGAGCTTCAGTTTTAAGGAGTATGCTATGAGAAGTAATAAGTAATTAGAAAAGTGAAGAAGTAAAGTAAGAAAAGAAGATAGAGCTTCAGTTTTAATGATTATGTTTTGAGATGTAATAAGTAATTAGAAAAGTGAATAAGTGAAGTAAAAAAAGAATATCTAATGATAAGTTTGCGTTGCAAGCACTAAAATATAAGTTAGAATATCCAAAGTGTTAGTAATAATATAATAATTACGAATCTGTATTCGATTTGTCAAGATATGCTTGTAGATAAAAGTTAGCCTATTGAAAAGTGAAGAAGTAAAGTAAGAAAAGAAGATAGAACTTCAGTTTTAAGGAGTATGCTTTGAGAAGTATTAAGTATTAGAAAAGTGAAGAAGTAAAGTAAGAAAAGAAGATAGAGCTTCAGTTTTAAGGAGTATGCTATGAGAAGTAATAAGTATTAGATAAGTGAAGAAGTAACGTAAGAAAAGAAGATAGAATTTCAGTTTTAAGGAGTATGCTATGAGAAGTAATAAGTATTAGAAAAGTGAAGAAGTAAAGTAAGAAAAGAAGATAGAACTTCAGTTTTAAGGAGTATGCTTTGAGAAGTAATAAATATTTAGAAAAGTGAAGAAGTAAAGTAAGAAAAGAAGATAGAGCTTCAGTTTTAAGGAGTATGCTATGAGAAGTAATAAGTAATTAGAAAAGTGAAGAAGTAAAGTAAGAAAAGAAGATAGAATTTCAGTTTTAAGAAGTATGCTATGAGAAGTATTAAGTATTAGAAAAGTGAAGAAGTAAAGTAAGAAAAGAAGATAGAGCTTCAGTTTTAATGATTATGTTTTGAGATGTAATAAGTAATTAGAAAAGTGAATAAGTGAAGTAAAAAAAGAATATCTAATGATAAGTTTGCGTTGCAAGCACTAAAATATAAGTTAGAATATCCAAAGTGTTAGTAATAATATAATAATTACGAATCTGTATTCGATTTGTCAAGATATGCTTGTAGATAAAAGTTAGCCTATTGAAAAGTGAAGAAGTAAAGTAAGAAAAGAAGATAGAACTTCAGTTTTAAGGAGTATGCTTTGAGAAGTAATAAATATTTAGAAAAGTGAAGAAGTAAAGTAAGAAAAGAAGATAGAGCTTCAGTTTTAAGGAGTATGCTATGAGAAGTAATAAGTAATTAGAAAAGTGAAGAAGTAAAGTAAGAAAAGAAGATAGAGCTTCAGTTTTAATGATTATGTTTTGAGATGTAATAAGTAATTAGAAAAGTGAATAAGTGAAGTAAAAAAAGAATATCTAATGATAAGTTTGCGTTGCAAGCACTAAAATATAAGTTAGAATATCCAAAGTGTTAGTAATAATATAATAATTACGAATCTGTATTCGATTTGTCAAGATATGCTTGTAGATAAAAGTTAGCCTATTGAAAAGTGAAGAAGTAAAGTAAGAAAAGAAGATAGAACTTCAGTTTTAAGGAGTATGCTTTGAGAAGTAATAAATATTTAGAAAAGTGAAGAAGTAAAGTAAGAAAAGAAGATAGAGCTTCAGTTTTAAGGAGTATGCTATGAGAAGTAATAAGTAATTAGAAAAGTGAAGAAGTAAAGTAAGAAAAGAAGATAGAGCTTCAGTTTTAATGATTATGTTTTGAGATGTAATAAGTAATTAGAAAAGTGAATAAGTGAAGTAAAAAAAGAATATCTAATGATAAGTTTGCGTTGCAAGCACTAAAATATAAGTTAGAATATCCAAAGTGTTAGTAATAATATAATAATTACGAATCTGTATTCGATTTGTCAAGATATGCTTGTAGATAAAAGTTAGCCTATTGAAAAGTGAAGAAGTAAAGTAAGAAAAGAAGATAGAACTTCAGTTTTAAGGAGTATGCTTTGAGAAGTAATAAATATTTAGAAAAGTGAAGAAGTAAAGTAAGAAAAGAAGATAGAGCTTCAGTTTTAAGGAGTATGCTATGAGAAGTAATAAGTAATTAGAAAAGTGAAGAAGTAAAGTAAGAAAAGAAGATAGAGCTTCAGTTTTAATGATTATGTTTTGAGATGTAATAAGTAATTAGAAAAGTGAATAAGTGAAGTAAAAAAAGAATATCTAATGATAAGTTTGCGTTGCAAGCACTAAAATATAAGTTAGAATATCCAAAGTGTTAGTAATAATATAATAATTACGAATCTGTATTCGATTTGTCAAGATATGCTTGTAGATAAAAGTTAGCCTATTGAAAAGTGAAGAAGTAAAGTAAGAAAAGAAGATAGAATTTCAGTTTTAAGAAGTATGCTATGAGAAGTATTAAGTATTAGAAAAGTGAAGAAGTAAAGTAAGAAAAGAAGATAGAACTTCAGTTTTAAGGAGTATGCTTTGAGAAGTAATAAGTAATTAGAAAAGTGAAGAAGTAAAGTAAGAATAGAAGATAGAGCTTCAGTTTTAATGATTATGTTTTGAGATGTAATAAGTAATTAGAAAAGTGAATAAGTAAAGTAAGAAAAGAAGATAGAACTTCAGTTTTAAGGAGTATGCTTTGAGAAGTATTAAGTATTAGAAAAGTGAAGAAGTAAAGTAAGAAAAGAAGATAGAGCTTCAGTTTTAAGGAGTATGCTATGAGAAGTAATAAGTATTAGATAAGTGAAGAAGTAACGTAAGAAAAGAAGATAGAATTTCAGTTTTAAGGAGTATGCTATGAGAAGTAATAAGTATTAGAAAAGTGAAGAAGTAAAGTAAGAAAAGAAGATAGAACTTCAGTTTTAAGGAGTATGCTTTGAGAAGTAATAAATATTTAGAAAAGTGAAGAAGTAAAGTAAGAAAAGAAGATAGAGCTTCAGTTTTAAGGAGTATGCTATGAGAAGTAATAAGTAATTAGAAAAGTGAAGAAGTAAAGTAAGAAAAGAAGATAGAGCTTCAGTTTTAATGATTATGTTTTGAGATGTAATAAGTAATTAGAAAAGTGAATAAGTGAAGTAAAAAAAGAATATCTAATGATAAGTTTGCGTTGCAAGCACTAAAATATAAGTTAGAATATCCAAAGTGTTAGTAATAATATAATAATTACGAATCTGTATTCGATTTGTCAAGATATGCTTGTAGATAAAAGTTAGCCTATTGAAAAGTGAAGAAGTAAAGTAAGAAAAGAAGATAGAATTTCAGTTTTAAGAAGTATGCTATGAGAAGTATTAAGTATTAGAAAAGTGAAGAAGTAAAGTAAGAAAAGAAGATAGAACTTCAGTTTTAAGGAGTATGCTTTGAGAAGTAATAAGTAATTAGAAAAGTGAAGAAGTAAAGTAAGAATAGAAGATAGAGCTTCAGTTTTAATGATTATGTTTTGAGATGTAATAAGTAATTAGAAAAGTGAATAAGTAAAGTAAGAAAAGAAGATAGAACTTCAGTTTTAAGGAGTATGCTTTGAGAAGTAATAAATATTTAGAAAAGTGAAGAAGTAAAGTAAGAAAAGAAGATAGAGCTTCAGTTTTAAGGAGTATGCTATGAGAAGTAATAAGTAATTAGAAAAGTGAAGAAGTAAAGTAAGAAAAGAAGATAGAATTTCAGTTTTAAGAAGTATGCTATGAGAAGTATTAAGTATTAGAAAAGTGAAGAAGTAAAGTAAGAAAAGAAGATAGAGCTTCAGTTTTAATGATTATGTTTTGAGATGTAATAAGTAATTAGAAAAGTGAATAAGTGAAGTAAAAAAAGAATATCTAATGATAAGTTTGCGTTGCAAGCACTAAAATATAAGTTAGAATATCCAAAGTGTTAGTAATAATATAATAATTACGAATCTGTATTCGATTTGTCAAGATATGCTTGTAGATAAAAGTTAGCCTATTGAAAAGTGAAGAAGTAAAGTAAGAAAAGAAGATAGAATTTCAGTTTTAAGAAGTATGCTATGAGAAGTATTAAGTATTAGAAAAGTGAAGAAGTAAAGTAAGAAAAGAAGATAGAACTTCAGTTTTAAGGAGTATGCTTTGAGAAGTAATAAGTAATTAGAAAAGTGAAGAAGTAAAGTAAGAATAGAAGATAGAGCTTCAGTTTTAATGATTATGTTTTGAGATGTAATAAGTAATTAGAAAAGTGAATAAGTAAAGTAAGAAAAGAAGATAGAACTTCAGTTTTAAGGAGTATGCTTTGAGAAGTAATAAATATTTAGAAAAGTGAAGAAGTAAAGTAAGAAAAGAAGATAGAGCTTCAGTTTTAAGGAGTATGCTATGAGAAGTAATAAGTAATTAGAAAAGTGAAGAAGTAAAGTAAGAAAAGAAGATAGAATTTCAGTTTTAAGAAGTATGCTATGAGAAGTATTAAGTATTAGAAAAGTGAAGAAGTAAAGTAAGAAAAGAAGATAGAGCTTCAGTTTTAATGATTATGTTTTGAGATGTAATAAGTAATTAGAAAAGTGAATAAGTGAAGTAAAAAAAGAATATCTAATGATAAGTTTGCGTTGCAAGCACTAAAATATAAGTTAGAATATCCAAAGTGTTAGTAATAATATAATAATTACGAATCTGTATTCGATTTGTCAAGATATGCTTGTAGATAAAAGTTAGCCTATTGAAAAGTGAAGAAGTAAAGTAAGAAAAGAAGATAGAATTTCAGTTTTAAGAAGTATGCTATGAGAAGTATTAAGTATTAGAAAAGTGAAGAAGTAAAGTAAGAAAAGAAGATAGAACTTCAGTTTTAAGGAGTATGCTTTGAGAAGTAATAAGTAATTAGAAAAGTGAAGAAGTAAAGTAAGAATAGAAGATAGAGCTTCAGTTTTAATGATTATGTTTTGAGATGTAATAAGTAATTAGAAAAGTGAATAAGTAAAGTAAGAAAAGAAGATAGAACTTCAGTTTTAAGGAGTATGCTTTGAGAAGTAATAAATATTTAGAAAAGTGAAGAAGTAAAGTAAGAAAAGAAGATAGAGCTTCAGTTTTAAGGAGTATGCTATGAGAAGTAATAAGTAATTAGAAAAGTGAAGAAGTAAAGTAAGAAAAGAAGATAGAATTTCAGTTTTAAGAAGTATGCTATGAGAAGTATTAAGTATTAGAAAAGTGAAGAAGTAAAGTAAGAAAAGAAGATAGAGCTTCAGTTTTAATGATTATGTTTTGAGATGTAATAAGTAATTAGAAAAGTGAATAAGTGAAGTAAAAAAAGAATATCTAATGATAAGTTTGCGTTGCAAGCACTAAAATATAAGTTAGAATATCCAAAGTGTTAGTAATAATATAATAATTACGAATCTGTATTCGATTTGTCAAGATATGCTTGTAGATAAAAGTTAGCCTATTGAAAAGTGAAGAAGTAAAGTAAGAAAAGAAGATAGAATTTCAGTTTTAAGAAGTATGCTATGAGAAGTATTAAGTATTAGAAAAGTGAAGAAGTAAAGTAAGAAAAGAAGATAGAACTTCAGTTTTAAGGAGTATGCTTTGAGAAGTAATAAGTAATTAGAAAAGTGAAGAAGTAAAGTAAGAATAGAAGATAGAGCTTCAGTTTTAATGATTATGTTTTGAGATGTAATAAGTAATTAGAAAAGTGAATAAGTAAAGTAAGAAAAGAAGATAGAACTTCAGTTTTAAGGAGTATGCTTTGAGAAGTAATAAATATTTAGAAAAGTGAAGAAGTAAAGTAAGAAAAGAAGATAGAGCTTCAGTTTTAAGGAGTATGCTATGAGAAGTAATAAGTAATTAGAAAAGTGAAGAAGTAAAGTAAGAAAAGAAGATAGAATTTCAGTTTTAAGAAGTATGCTATGAGAAGTATTAAGTATTAGAAAAGTGAAGAAGTAAAGTAAGAAAAGAAGATAGAGCTTCAGTTTTAATGATTATGTTTTGAGATGTAATAAGTAATTAGAAAAGTGAATAAGTGAAGTAAAAAAAGAATATCTAATGATAAGTTTGCGTTGCAAGCACTAAAATATAAGTTAGAATATCCAAAGTGTTAGTAATAATATAATAATTACGAATCTGTATTCGATTTGTCAAGATATGCTTGTAGATAAAAGTTAGCCTATTGAAAAGTGAAGAAGTAAAGTAAGAAAAGAAGATAGAATTTCAGTTTTAAGAAGTATGCTATGAGAAGTATTAAGTATTAGAAAAGTGAAGAAGTAAAGTAAGAAAAGAAGATAGAACTTCAGTTTTAAGGAGTATGCTTTGAGAAGTAATAAGTAATTAGAAAAGTGAAGAAGTAAAGTAAGAATAGAAGATAGAGCTTCAGTTTTAATGATTATGTTTTGAGATGTAATAAGTAATTAGAAAAGTGAATAAGTAAAGTAAGAAAAGAAGATAGAACTTCAGTTTTAAGGAGTATGCTTTGAGAAGTAATAAATATTTAGAAAAGTGAAGAAGTAAAGTAAGAAAAGAAGATAGAGCTTCAGTTTTAAGGAGTATGCTATGAGAAGTAATAAGTAATTAGAAAAGTGAAGAAGTAAAGTAAGAAAAGAAGATAGAATTTCAGTTTTAAGAAGTATGCTATGAGAAGTATTAAGTATTAGAAAAGTGAAGAAGTAAAGTAAGAAAAGAAGATAGAGCTTCAGTTTTAATGATTATGTTTTGAGATGTAATAAGTAATTAGAAAAGTGAATAAGTGAAGTAAAAAAAGAATATCTAATGATAAGTTTGCGTTGCAAGCACTAAAATATAAGTTAGAATATCCAAAGTGTTAGTAATAATATAATAATTACGAATCTGTATTCGATTTGTCAAGATATGCTTGTAGATAAAAGTTAGCCTATTGAAAAGTGAAGAAGTAAAGTAAGAAAAGAAGATAGAATTTCAGTTTTAAGAAGTATGCTATGAGAAGTATTAAGTATTAGAAAAGTGAAGAAGTAAAGTAAGAAAAGAAGATAGAACTTCAGTTTTAAGGAGTATGCTTTGAGAAGTAATAAGTAATTAGAAAAGTGAAGAAGTAAAGTAAGAATAGAAGATAGAGCTTCAGTTTTAATGATTATGTTTTGAGATGTAATAAGTAATTAGAAAAGTGAATAAGTAAAGTAAGAAAAGAAGATAGAACTTCAGTTTTAAGGAGTATGCTTTGAGAAGTAATAAATATTTAGAAAAGTGAAGAAGTAAAGTAAGAAAAGAAGATAGAGCTTCAGTTTTAAGGAGTATGCTATGAGAAGTAATAAGTAATTAGAAAAGTGAAGAAGTAAAGTAAGAAAAGAAGATAGAATTTCAGTTTTAAGAAGTATGCTATGAGAAGTATTAAGTATTAGAAAAGTGAAGAAGTAAAGTAAGAAAAGAAGATAGAGCTTCAGTTTTAATGATTATGTTTTGAGATGTAATAAGTAATTAGAAAAGTGAATAAGTGAAGTAAAAAAAGAATATCTAATGATAAGTTTGCGTTGCAAGCACTAAAATATAAGTTAGAATATCCAAAGTGTTAGTAATAATATAATAATTACGAATCTGTATTCGATTTGTCAAGATATGCTTGTAGATAAAAGTTAGCCTATTGAAAAGTGAAGAAGTAAAGTAAGAAAAGAAGATAGAATTTCAGTTTTAAGAAGTATGCTATGAGAAGTATTAAGTATTAGAAAAGTGAAGAAGTAAAGTAAGAAAAGAAGATAGAACTTCAGTTTTAAGGAGTATGCTTTGAGAAGTAATAAGTAATTAGAAAAGTGAAGAAGTAAAGTAAGAATAGAAGATAGAGCTTCAGTTTTAATGATTATGTTTTGAGATGTAATAAGTAATTAGAAAAGTGAATAAGTAAAGTAAGAAAAGAAGATAGAACTTCAGTTTTAAGGAGTATGCTTTGAGAAGTAATAAATATTTAGAAAAGTGAAGAAGTAAAGTAAGAAAAGAAGATAGAGCTTCAGTTTTAAGGAGTATGCTATGAGAAGTAATAAGTAATTAGAAAAGTGAAGAAGTAAAGTAAGAAAAGAAGATAGAATTTCAGTTTTAAGAAGTATGCTATGAGAAGTATTAAGTATTAGAAAAGTGAAGAAGTAAAGTAAGAAAAGAAGATAGAGCTTCAGTTTTAAGGAGTATGCTATGAGAAGTAATAAGTAATTAGAAAAGTGAAGAAGTAAAGTAAGAAAAGAAGATAGAATTTCAGTTTTAAGAAGTATGCTATGAGAAGTATTAAGTATTAGAAAAGTGAAGAAGTAAAGTAAGAAAAGAAGATAGAGCTTCAGTTTTAAGGAGTATGCTATGAGAAGTAATAAGTATTAGATAAGTGAAGAAGTAACGTAAGAAAAGAAGATAGAATTTCAGTTTTAAGGAGTATGCTATGAGAAGTAATAAGTATTAGAAAAGTGAAGAAGTAAAGTAAGAAAAGAAGATAGAGCTTCAGTTTTAAGGAGTATGCTTTGAGAAGTATTAAGTATTAGAAAAGTGAAGAAGTAAAGTAAGAAAAGAAGATAGAGCTTCAGTTTTAAGGAGTATGCTATGAGAAGTAATAAGTATTAGATAAGTGAAGAAGTAACGTAAGAAAAGAAGATAGAATTTCAGTTTTAAGGAGTATGCTATGAGAAGTAATAAGTATTAGAAAAGTGAAGAAGTAAAGTAAGAAAAGAAGATAGAGCTTCAGTTTTAAGGAGTATGCTTTGAGAAGTATTAAGTATTAGAAAAGTGAAGAAGTAAAGTAAGAAAAGAAGATAGAGCTTCAGTTTTAATGATTATGTTTTGAGATGTAATAAGTAATTAGAAAAGTGAATAAGTGAAGTAAAAAAAGAATATCTAATGATAAGTTTGCGTTGCAAGCACTAAAATATAAGTTAGAATATCCAAAGTGTTAGTAATAATATAATAATTACGAATCTGTATTCGATTTGTCAAGATATGCTTGTAGATAAAAGTTAGCCTATTGAAAAGTGAAGAAGTAAAGTAAGAAAAGAAGATAGAATTTCAGTTTTAAGAAGTATGCTATGAGAAGTATTAAGTATTAGAAAAGTGAAGAAGTAAAGTAAGAAAAGAAGATAGAACTTCAGTTTTAAGGAGTATGCTTTGAGAAGTAATAAGTAATTAGAAAAGTGAAGAAGTAAAGTAAGAATAGAAGATAGAGCTTCAGTTTTAATGATTATGTTTTGAGATGTAATAAGTAATTAGAAAAGTGAATAAGTAAAGTAAGAAAAGAAGATAGAACTTCAGTTTTAAGGAGTATGCTTTGAGAAGTAATAAATATTTAGAAAAGTGAAGAAGTAAAGTAAGAAAAGAAGATAGAGCTTCAGTTTTAAGGAGTATGCTATGAGAAGTAATAAGTAATTAGAAAAGTGAAGAAGTAAAGTAAGAAAAGAAGATAGAATTTCAGTTTTAAGAAGTATGCTATGAGAAGTATTAAGTATTAGAAAAGTGAAGAAGTAAAGTAAGAAAAGAAGATAGAGCTTCAGTTTTAAGGAGTATGCTTTGAGAAGTAATAAGTAATTAGAAAAGTGAAGAAGTAAAGTAAGAAAAGAAGATAGAATTTCAGTTTTAAGGAGTATGCTTTGAGAAGTAATAAGTATTTAGAAAAGTGAAGAAGTAAAGTAAGAAAAGAAGATAGAACTTCAGTTTTAAGGAGTATGCTATGAGAAGTAATAAGTATTAGATAAGTGAAGAAGTAACGTAAGAAAAGAAGATAGAATTTCAGTTTTAAGGAGTATGCTATGAGAAGTAATAAGTATTAGAAAAGTGAAGAAGTAAAGTAAGAAAAGAAGATAGAGCTTCAGTTTTAAGGAGTATGCTTTGAGAAGTATTAAGTATTAGAAAAGTGAAGAAGTAAAGTAAGAAAAGAAGATAGAGCTTCAGTTTTAAGGAGTATGCTATGAGAAGTAATAAGTATTAGATAAGTGAAGAAGTAACGTAAGAAAAGAAGATAGAATTTCAGTTTTAAGGAGTATGCTATGAGAAGTAATAAGTATTAGAAAAGTGAAGAAGTAAAGTAAGAAAAGAAGATAGAGCTTCAGTTTTAAGGAGTATGCTTTGAGAAGTATTAAGTATTAGAAAAGTGAAGAAGTAAAGTAAGAAAAGAAGATAGAGCTTCAGTTTTAATGATTATGTTTTGAGATGTAATAAGTAATTAGAAAAGTGAATAAGTGAAGTAAAAAAAGAATATCTAATGATAAGTTTGCGTTGCAAGCACTAAAATATAAGTTAGAATATCCAAAGTGTTAGTAATAATATAATAATTACGAATCTGTATTCGATTTGTCAAGATATGCTTGTAGATAAAAGTTAGCCTATTGAAAAGTGAAGAAGTAAAGTAAGAAAAGAAGATAGAATTTCAGTTTTAAGAAGTATGCTATGAGAAGTATTAAGTATTAGAAAAGTGAAGAAGTAAAGTAAGAAAAGAAGATAGAACTTCAGTTTTAAGGAGTATGCTTTGAGAAGTAATAAGTAATTAGAAAAGTGAAGAAGTAAAGTAAGAATAGAAGATAGAGCTTCAGTTTTAATGATTATGTTTTGAGATGTAATAAGTAATTAGAAAAGTGAATAAGTAAAGTAAGAAAAGAAGATAGAACTTCAGTTTTAAGGAGTATGCTTTGAGAAGTAATAAATATTTAGAAAAGTGAAGAAGTAAAGTAAGAAAAGAAGATAGAGCTTCAGTTTTAAGGAGTATGCTATGAGAAGTAATAAGTAATTAGAAAAGTGAAGAAGTAAAGTAAGAAAAGAAGATAGAATTTCAGTTTTAAGAAGTATGCTATGAGAAGTATTAAGTATTAGAAAAGTGAAGAAGTAAAGTAAGAAAAGAAGATAGAGCTTCAGTTTTAAGGAGTATGCTTTGAGAAGTAATAAGTAATTAGAAAAGTGAAGAAGTAAAGTAAGAAAAGAAGATAGAATTTCAGTTTTAAGGAGTATGCTTTGAGAAGTAATAAGTATTTAGAAAAGTGAAGAAGTAAAGTAAGAAAAGAAGATAGAACTTCAGTTTTAAGGAGTATGCTATGAGAAGTAATAAGTATTAGATAAGTGAAGAAGTAACGTAAGAAAAGAAGATAGAATTTCAGTTTTAAGGAGTATGCTATGAGAAGTAATAAGTATTAGAAAAGTGAAGAAGTAAAGTAAGAAAAGAAGATAGAGCTTCAGTTTTAAGGAGTATGCTTTGAGAAGTATTAAGTATTAGAAAAGTGAAGAAGTAAAGTAAGAAAAGAAGATAGAGCTTCAGTTTTAAGGAGTATGCTATGAGAAGTAATAAGTATTAGATAAGTGAAGAAGTAACGTAAGAAAAGAAGATAGAATTTCAGTTTTAAGGAGTATGCTATGAGAAGTAATAAGTATTAGAAAAGTGAAGAAGTAAAGTAAGAAAAGAAGATAGAGCTTCAGTTTTAAGGAGTATGCTTTGAGAAGTATTAAGTATTAGAAAAGTGAAGAAGTAAAGTAAGAAAAGAAGATAGAGCTTCAGTTTTAATGATTATGTTTTGAGATGTAATAAGTAATTAGAAAAGTGAATAAGTGAAGTAAAAAAAGAATATCTAATGATAAGTTTGCGTTGCAAGCACTAAAATATAAGTTAGAATATCCAAAGTGTTAGTAATAATATAATAATTACGAATCTGTATTCGATTTGTCAAGATATGCTTGTAGATAAAAGTTAGCCTATTGAAAAGTGAAGAAGTAAAGTAAGAAAAGAAGATAGAATTTCAGTTTTAAGAAGTATGCTATGAGAAGTATTAAGTATTAGAAAAGTGAAGAAGTAAAGTAAGAAAAGAAGATAGAGCTTCAGTTTTAAGGAGTATGCTTTGAGAAGTAATAAGTAATTAGAAAAGTGAAGAAGTAAAGTAAGAAAAGAAGATAGAATTTCAGTTTTAAGGAGTATGCTTTGAGAAGTAATAAGTATTTAGAAAAGTGAAGAAGTAAAGTAAGAAAAGAAGATAGAACTTCAGTTTTAAGGAGTATGCTATGAGAAGTAATAAGTATTAGATAAGTGAAGAAGTAACGTAAGAAAAGAAGATAGAATTTCAGTTTTAAGGAGTATGCTATGAGAAGTAATAAGTATTAGAAAAGTGAAGAAGTAAAGTAAGAAAAGAAGATAGAGCTTCAGTTTTAAGGAGTATGCTTTGAGAAGTATTAAGTATTAGAAAAGTGAAGAAGTAAAGTAAGAATAGAAGATAGAGCTTCAGTTTTAATGATTATGTTTTGAGATGTAATAAGTAATTAGAAAAGTGAATAAGTAAAGTAAGAAAAGAAGATAGAACTTCAGTTTTAAGGAGTATGCTTTGAGAAGTAATAAATATTTAGAAAAGTGAAGAAGTAAAGTAAGAAAAGAAGATAGAGCTTCAGTTTTAAGGAGTATGCTATGAGAAGTAATAAGTAATTAGAAAAGTGAAGAAGTAAAGTAAGAAAAGAAGATAGAATTTCAGTTTTAAGAAGTATGCTATGAGAAGTATTAAGTATTAGAAAAGTGAAGAAGTAAAGTAAGAAAAGAAGATAGAACTTCAGTTTTAAGGAGTATGCTTTGAGAAGTAATAAGTAATTAGAAAAGTGAAGAAGTAAAGTAAGAATAGAAGATAGAGCTTCAGTTTTAATGATTATGTTTTGAGATGTAATAAGTAATTAGAAAAGTGAATAAGTAAAGTAAGAAAAGAAGATAGAACTTCAGTTTTAAGGAGTATGCTTTGAGAAGTAATAAATATTTAGAAAAGTGAAGAAGTAAAGTAAGAAAAGAAGATAGAGCTTCAGTTTTAAGGAGTATGCTATGAGAAGTAATAAGTAATTAGAAAAGTGAAGAAGTAAAGTAAGAAAAGAAGATAGAATTTCAGTTTTAAGAAGTATGCTATGAGAAGTATTAAGTATTAGAAAAGTGAAGAAGTAAAGTAAGAAAAGAAGATAGAGCTTCAGTTTTAAGGAGTATGCTTTGAGAAGTAATAAGTAATTAGAAAAGTGAAGAAGTAAAGTAAGAAAAGAAGATAGAATTTCAGTTTTAAGGAGTATGCTATGAGAAGTAATAAGTAATTAGAAAAGTGAAGAAGTAAAGTAAGAAAAGAAGATAGAACTTCAGTTTTAAGGAGTATGCTATGAGAAGTAATAAGTATTAGATAAGTGAAGAAGTAACGTAAGAAAAGAAGATAGAATTTCAGTTTTAAGGAGTATGCTATGAGAAGTAATAAGTATTAGAAAAGTGAAGAAGTAAAGTAAGAAAAGAAGATAGAGCTTCAGTTTTAAGGAGTATGCTTTGAGAAGTATTAAGTATTAGAAAAGTGAAGAAGTAAAGTAAGAAAAGAAGATAGAGCTTCAGTTTTAAGGAGTATGCTATGAGAAGTAATAAGTATTAGATAAGTGAAGAAGTAACGTAAGAAAAGAAGATAGAATTTCAGTTTTAAGGAGTATGCTATGAGAAGTAATAAGTATTAGAAAAGTGAAGAAGTAAAGTAAGAAAAGAAGATAGAGCTTCAGTTTTAAGGAGTATGCTTTGAGAAGTATTAAGTATTAGAAAAGTGAAGAAGTAAAGTAAGAAAAGAAGATAGAGCTTCAGTTTTAATGATTATGTTTTGAGATGTAATAAGTAATTAGAAAAGTGAATAAGTGAAGTAAAAAAAGAATATCTAATGATAAGTTTGCGTTGCAAGCACTAAAATATAAGTTAGAATATCCAAAGTGTTAGTAATAATATAATAATTACGAATCTGTATTCGATTTGTCAAGATATGCTTGTAGATAAAAGTTAGCCTATTGAAAAGTGAAGAAGTAAAGTAAGAAAAGAAGATAGAATTTCAGTTTTAAGAAGTATGCTATGAGAAGTATTAAGTATTAGAAAAGTGAAGAAGTAAAGTAAGAAAAGAAGATAGAACTTCAGTTTTAAGGAGTATGCTTTGAGAAGTAATAAGTAATTAGAAAAGTGAAGAAGTAAAGTAAGAATAGAAGATAGAGCTTCAGTTTTAAGGAGTATGCTATGAGAAGTATTAAGTATTAGAAAAGTGAAGAAGTAAAGTAAGAAAAGAAGATAGAGCTTCAGTTTTAAGGAGTATGCTTTGAGAAGTATTAAGTATTAGAAAAGTGAAGAAGTAAAGTAAGAAAAGAAGATAGAGCTTCAGTTTTAAGGAGTATGCTATGAGAAGTAATAAGTATTAGATAAGTGAAGAAGTAACGTAAGAAAAGAAGATAGAATTTCAGTTTTAAGGAGTATGCTATGAGAAGTAATAAGTATTAGAAAAGTGAAGAAGTAAAGTAAGAAAAGAAGATAGAGCTTCAGTTTTAAGGAGTATGCTTTGAGAAGTATTAAGTATTAGAAAAGTGAAGAAGTAAAGTAAGAAAAGAAGATAGAGCTTCAGTTTTAATGATTATGTTTTGAGATGTAATAAGTAATTAGAAAAGTGAATAAGTGAAGTAAAAAAAGAATATCTAATGATAAGTTTGCGTTGCAAGCACTAAAATATAAGTTAGAATATCCAAAGTGTTAGTAATAATATAATAATTACGAATCTGTATTCGATTTGTCAAGATATGCTTGTAGATAAAAGTTAGCCTATTGAAAAGTGAAGAAGTAAAGTAAGAAAAGAAGATAGAATTTCAGTTTTAAGAAGTATGCTATGAGAAGTATTAAGTATTAGAAAAGTGAAGAAGTAAAGTAAGAAAAGAAGATAGAACTTCAGTTTTAAGGAGTATGCTTTGAGAAGTAATAAGTAATTAGAAAAGTGAAGAAGTAAAGTAAGAATAGAAGATAGAGCTTCAGTTTTAATGATTATGTTTTGAGATGTAATAAGTAATTAGAAAAGTGAATAAGTGAAGTAAAAAAAGAATATCTAATGATAAGTTTGCGTTGCAAGCACTAAAATATAAGTTAGAATATCCAAAGTGTTAGTAATAATATAATAATTACGAATCTGTATTCGATTTGTCAAGATATGCTTGTAGATAAAAGTTAGCCTATTGAAAAGTGAAGAAGTAAAGTAAGAAAAGAAGATAGAATTTCAGTTTTAAGAAGTATGCTATGAGAAGTATTAAGTATTAGAAAAGTGAAGAAGTAAAGTAAGAAAAGAAGATAGAACTTCAGTTTTAAGGAGTATGCTTTGAGAAGTAATAAGTAATTAGAAAAGTGAAGAAGTAAAGTAAGAATAGAAGATAGAGCTTCAGTTTTAATGATTATGTTTTGAGATGTAATAAGTAATTAGAAAAGTGAATAAGTAAAGTAAGAAAAGAAGATAGAACTTCAGTTTTAAGGAGTATGCTTTGAGAAGTAATAAATATTTAGAAAAGTGAAGAAGTAAAGTAAGAAAAGAAGATAGAGCTTCAGTTTTAAGGAGTATGCTATGAGAAGTAATAAGTAATTAGAAAAGTGAAGAAGTAAAGTAAGAAAAGAAGATAGAATTTCAGTTTTAAGAAGTATGCTATGAGAAGTATTAAGTATTAGAAAAGTGAAGAAGTAAAGTAAGAAAAGAAGATAGAGCTTCAGTTTTAAGGAGTATGCTTTGAGAAGTAATAAGTAATTAGAAAAGTGAATAAGTGAAGTAAAAAAAGAATATCTAATGATAAGTTTGCGTTGCAAGCACTAAAATATAAGTTAGAATATCCAAAGTGTTAGTAATAATATAATAATTACGAATCTGTATTCGATTTGTCAAGATATGCTTGTAGATAAAAGTTAGCCTATTGAAAAGTGAAGAAGTAAAGTAAGAAAAGAAGATAGAATTTCAGTTTTAAGAAGTATGCTATGAGAAGTATTAAGTATTAGAAAAGTGAAGAAGTAAAGTAAGAAAAGAAGATAGAGCTTCAGTTTTAAGGAGTATGCTTTGAGAAGTAATAAGTAATTAGAAAAGTGAAGAAGTAAAGTAAGAAAAGAAGATAGAATTTCAGTTTTAAGGAGTATGCTTTGAGAAGTAATAAGTATTTAGAAAAGTGAATAAGTAAAGTAAGAAAAGAAGATAGAACTTCAGTTTTAAGGAGTATGCTTTGAGAAGTAATAAATATTTAGAAAAGTGAAGAAGTAAAGTAAGAAAAGAAGATAGAGCTTCAGTTTTAAGGAGTATGCTTTGAGAAGTAATAAGTAATTAGAAAAGTGAATAAGTGAAGTAAAAAAAGAATATCTAATGATAAGTTTGCGTTGCAAGCACTAAAATATAAGTTAGAATATCCAAAGTGTTAGTAATAATATAATAATTACGAATCTGTATTCGATTTGTCAAGATATGCTTGTAGATAAAAGTTAGCCTATTGAAAAGTGAAGAAGTAAAGTAAGAAAAGAAGATAGAATTTCAGTTTTAAGAAGTATGCTATGAGAAGTATTAAGTATTAGAAAAGTGAAGAAGTAAAGTAAGAAAAGAAGATAGAGCTTCAGTTTTAAGGAGTATGCTTTGAGAAGTAATAAGTAATTAGAAAAGTGAAGAAGTAAAGTAAGAAAAGAAGATAGAATTTCAGTTTTAAGGAGTATGCTTTGAGAAGTAATAAGTATTTAGAAAAGTGAAGAAGTAAAGTAAGAAAAGAAGATAGAACTTCAGTTTTAAGGAGTATGCTATGAGAAGTAATAAGTATTAGAAAAGTGAAGAAGTAACGTAAGAAAAGAAGATAGAATTTCAGTTTTAAGGAGTATGCTATGAGAAGTAATAAGTAATTAGAAAAGTGAAGAAGTAAAGTAAGAAAAGAAGATAGAATTTCAGTTTTAAGAAGTATGCTATGAGAAGTATTAAGTATTAGAAAAGTGAAGAAGTAAAGTAAGAAAAGAAGATAGAGCTTCAGTTTTAAGGAGTATGCTTTGAGAAGTAATAAGTAATTAGAAAAGTGAATAAGTGAAGTAAAAAAAGAATATCTAATGATAAGTTTGCGTTGCAAGCACTAAAATATAAGTTAGAATATCCAAAGTGTTAGTAATAATATAATAATTACGAATCTGTATTCGATTTGTCAAGATATGCTTGTAGATAAAAGTTAGCCTATTGAAAAGTGAAGAAGTAAAGTAAGAAAAGAAGATAGAATTTCAGTTTTAAGAAGTATGCTATGAGAAGTATTAAGTATTAGAAAAGTGAAGAAGTAAAGTAAGAAAAGAAGATAGAGCTTCAGTTTTAAGGAGTATGCTTTGAGAAGTAATAAGTAATTAGAAAAGTGAAGAAGTAAAGTAAGAAAAGAAGATAGAATTTCAGTTTTAAGGAGTATGCTTTGAGAAGTAATAAGTATTTAGAAAAGTGAATAAGTAAAGTAAGAAAAGAAGATAGAACTTCAGTTTTAAGGAGTATGCTTTGAGAAGTAATAAATATTTAGAAAAGTGAAGAAGTAAAGTAAGAAAAGAAGATAGAGCTTCAGTTTTAAGGAGTATGCTTTGAGAAGTAATAAGTAATTAGAAAAGTGAATAAGTGAAGTAAAAAAAGAATATCTAATGATAAGTTTGCGTTGCAAGCACTAAAATATAAGTTAGAATATCCAAAGTGTTAGTAATAATATAATAATTACGAATCTGTATTCGATTTGTCAAGATATGCTTGTAGATAAAAGTTAGCCTATTGAAAAGTGAAGAAGTAAAGTAAGAAAAGAAGATAGAATTTCAGTTTTAAGAAGTATGCTATGAGAAGTATTAAGTATTAGAAAAGTGAAGAAGTAAAGTAAGAAAAGAAGATAGAGCTTCAGTTTTAAGGAGTATGCTTTGAGAAGTAATAAGTAATTAGAAAAGTGAAGAAGTAAAGTAAGAAAAGAAGATAGAATTTCAGTTTTAAGGAGTATGCTTTGAGAAGTAATAAGTATTTAGAAAAGTGAATAAGTAAAGTAAGAAAAGAAGATAGAACTTCAGTTTTAAGGAGTATGCTTTGAGAAGTAATAAATATTTAGAAAAGTGAAGAAGTAAAGTAAGAAAAGAAGATAGAGCTTCAGTTTTAAGGAGTATG
>CAMPDV010003780.1:0-47577 GCA_946699065.1 Loxodes magnus
CTAATCACTTTCAATATGGTTTTTGCTATTAAGAAAATTTCATATTATAGTCTTAGGATTTATTATGAACTTTTGTTTGGAATATTTATAATTTAGGCTTGCTTACTTAATTTTATAATTACCAGCTAATAAATTATTAAGAACATTAGTTAGGAGAAATTACTGGACTTTGATTTGCAGAATAAGCTCGAATTTAATTTTTAGGCGAAAGCTCTAATTTTTAATTTTTAATTTTGCTTTTTTACCCTCAACCTACGTTAGAATTTGGATTTTAATTATATACTTTCACTCTTTTATCACTTAAAGTTGTATTTGGTCTCTTTTAAATTTAGCTATGAGAACTAGGTCTAGTTATATTATTAAAGGAGAATTTTAAGACTTCGAAAGTTATAGATTTTATTTTATCAAATTCTCTGCTAGGAAGTTTAGGTCGAGGCATAAATTACTAACACTAAGTTTCTATATTATCCTATATAATATTCATACAATTCTTGCTAGTCAAAACTTTGTAATAATTTTATAGCAGATCATTATGACTGCTATATTATTAACTATTTTACTCAGAGGTATCTTAGGCTTAAATTTTCATGTCTTTCTCATATTTAATTACTCCAATTTTTATTTTTGCTTTTCTTCTAGGAGTTTAATTATTCCATACCTATTCAATTATACTAAGTTTAACTACTCAGCTTTTTTATTAGTACTAAGAAGAGTTTTGACATGTTTCGCAGATACATCTTAAATGATTTATTTCTGAACTGATGAAATTCCTTAGTCATTCTAGATTTTAATTTCCTTACATCTTTTATTAGTGTTTCGTATATATTGGTTTTAGAGCATCTTAATTCATAGTCTAAATTTTCTCCTTAAGAAAATTTCTGCTTTAAGATTGCTGATTAAAGCTTATTTTCTAGTCTAACTTTATCTGTTCTATATATTCTTAAACCCTTAAGATATCTTTTCTTTTTTCAGCTTCAACCAATTTTCGATAATTTATTTTCTACAGGATTAATCATTCTCAAATACTTAAACGGAAAGTTCTTTTATCATTAACAGTGTCCTTGATTAGGAGATTCTAGAACTAAATTTTTACCAATTTACTTTGTAAAGTTTTCCTTGCTATACACATTTACAAGTCGAGTAATAAGGAAGGCCAGTGATAACTTCATAAGCTCCTATAATAGAAAGTCTTTAATGTTCAGATATTTAGATTTAGTGGGTTTAGAGAGAAGATAAAATATTTTTGGAAGACTCTGTAATTTCTTTATTTGAATTTCAATTTAAATGAACCTCTATATAAAAATCTTACCTTAAATATTCCACTTACTACAAAATAAAAGTATTCAGACATTTCAGATTCTTTAAATACTACGTTATCTTTGCTTACTTCTACTATCCTAAACATATAATTTATCCCAAAAAGCCTATTCTAGTCCCATCCACCAAAGATTCCTATTTCCTATATAAATTTTAATATTTCGTCTAGACGAATTTGATCATAATCAAATAAAATAGCTTGTATTTATCACGATCAAGAACTGCGAAATAGCAATCTTAAGTGCAGAAAACTGAAGCTGAACGTTGATTAGTGAGATGAAGAGCCTATTCTCCAAAAGATTTTCCCACCTTAAGTATATTTACTTTTTAATAGGAAGTCTGTCTCTCAGATCGTTATCTTATTGTAATATATATTTCTTCTTTACTCTTTTCTTCTTTTTAGGATACATATTAACCAATTATTATCCCTATTTATCCTTCTACTAATATTGGCTATCAATAAATGATTAGGATTAGTAGTTCTAACTGTAATTAAGTAAGTAGCTTTCATCTTCTTCTGAGATTGAGTTGCTTAATTTGCCTTTCCCTTCAAAACTCTAATTATTAGATGCTCCATATTCATTGTTGATACTTCCTTAATCATTGTTCTTTTTAAAGTATATAGATCTAATAAGCTCTCCAGGGGGCTTATATTGACTTAGCAATATTTTTTCTTAATGGATTGTTAAATCTTAAGATTTAATACAAGTTTCACTTTTCTGATTACTTTTTTAAAGCTTTAGATTTTGGAAATTTAAATCTCCTCATTCTATAATTGTTTTACAAACTAAAACAAATCACCACTTTAACTTTCCATCTGCTTCTTAAATTTTAACTGTAGTCTCTTTACGAAGGTTTAGTAAGTCTATTTCTACTACTGTAGCTTTTTATTTTTATAGACGTTAATCTAATGAGCGATGGTTTTAGCTTTTTTAACATTAACGGAACTAAAACATCAACACTTCCTTTCAGTATGATATAAAACTTATCTCCCTCATCTCCAAATCTAAACAGATACTTATTCTTAGGGCAAAAGTGAAAAGTTAGATATTTGCAAAGCTTTTCGATAATACCTTAATAATTGTGCTCCTTTAAAATTCTTAAAAAAATCCAAATGTTAGAAGAAATTTAAGAGCAAGCGTACTTAATTAGGACTTCTTCTCTCAGGTTTAATTTAAAGTATTTTTAAGGAAAGTTGCATCAATTGTTCGTTTTAATGCTAGTTGTCTTATTCAACCATTTTATAACTGCTATACTATTTTAATATATCAAACCTATTAAGGTAATTCATATAAAAAGGAATACAACTTTTAATCCTTCTGCTAAATTTGCTCTATTATAAGTGATTTAACCTTTAAGTGCTTCTTTTCCTATTTTTACAGATTATATTCCAATGGTAGATGACTATATTGTTTAAATGATTTGAATGATAAAGACTAAGTGGATATGTTACTAATTTAAATAAAAAGATAAGAAAGATATATTTAAATCCTGAAAGATTTTATCTTGCTATTGTTACTTTAATAAGCATGCTGAGTACATTAACTTCATTTCATTTACTTTATAAAAAGGCTTAAATAACATAGTATAAACTATTATCTTGCTAATAATGCCTTTGATGGTTATTAAATAGGAATTTTTTACCTACAGCATGCTATTTTTAACTATTTCCCTAAAGTTTTACTATTCCTTTCTTTATTATAAATAACAATATAATGCCCTTTAAATTAACTTTAATTATTGCTATAACCATCAACTACTTTCTTATAAATTAAATTTTACTAAGAAGAGCCAGATTAAATTATATAAATAAAAGTTTATCTTTATGATTTGCTCTTTTACTTTAATTCTTATATTTAAGATTAAATTAATTGTTATATTGTTTTACTTAATTACTTAGAGATAACTTAGTGTTTTATTATATTCATATACTTAGTATATATTTAGACTTTCAAAATTAAGTATTTTAATTCCTATCACTAGCTACAAAGCTACTTCCTTCTTTTTCTTATTATAGTATTTTATACTTCTAAACTAATAACTTTATAATAACTTGCTAATGAAGATATTGTACTTATTTAGATTTTTCTATAATAATTATTAGTTTAAATTATTTTTATATCCTTTATTTTAAGTAGCAAACAAAGCTTAGTTTGATATTAAAGATATATATTATATTAGAGATTACTGATATTAAATAAGGCTAGCCTATTCTTAGCTTTTATAGTGAAGTAATATCGATTTTTTATTTTACCTCCTAATATTAGATAAAGTTTCCCTTTACTCACTAAATATTAAAGGGGTTTTTATCTGAAACTTTAAGATATTGTGTTAATTTTCTGATTCTGGGTAGTAATAAAAATGGTAGGTATATTTTAATTAAGTGGCATACTAAGTATGCTAAAGGTAAATATTAAAACTGCTTTTATTCAATTTCAGAATGTTAATCACATTCAATTGCTCATTAATTTGAATCTTTTGCTATTAATAGTTATGGATAAAAAAGCTAATTTAATATAAAGTTCCTTTATTAATTTATATTATCAAATAAGAGTTACTTGCAAGGAAATAAAGGGGTACTTAAATTTGCGTAACTTTAATGACTAACAATATGCTTGTAATTATTTATAAATAATAGACTGCATTTAAGATGAATGCATTCCAATAAAATAATAAGAAAGCTAAATTGCATCCATTTAAGTAAAATCAGAAATAACTAACTCTCAAGATTTAAGAAACTAAATAATAAGTATCCTTACTATACTTTGCCTTTATATAGTTACTCAAGTACTTGAGTATTCTTTTATGATATTATAGCTTTATTTCATTTAAATATATTGCTTCCTATAAAGTAACTAAAGAAACTATTAAAACAGCCTTTAATTCTATAATTAGCGAAAAGTATTAATAACTTAAACTTCTTAATTTTTATAATTATTAGTATAAAGACCCATTATATAGTTAATTCAATAGTCTCTATAATAAGAAGATAAATAGAACTTACTAATAATAATTAAAGTCATATATTAATAATTCATTATTTTACTTTATCTGTGTTAGTATATATCAACTTATTTTAGATACCATTATAAACCCATCAACTTGCTTTACCCAAATTTTTATAAATATAAAAATTACAGAAGAGCAGATTAAATTATAAAATCTATCAAATATAATTTCAAACCTAATTTAAATTCTAACTATCTAGAAAACTTATTTTAATAATAAGGTACTATAAGGTTATTTCTATAGCATATCCTTAATGAATGCCTTTTTAATTTTATTTATTTTTCAAGTTTTTTTATTAATTTGAGATTTAAAATTTTTTTGGCTCTCTATTTTATTAATAGCTATACAGAGAATTCATACAATTTTTCTAATATTCATTACTATTAAAAAAGAAAATTTCAGTTAATGTGATTTAGTTTACTAAGAAATAAGATATGATTGCTTTAGACTTTTTTAGTATGGATAGATAGAATAAAGTTATTTTAGTATTTATTAAATTAGTGTCTATTACTATGAAGCATAGAATTACTTACTATTGATACTCAACTTATCTAAATTTAAAAATAAGTAAAATATATAAACTTTATTATATTAGATTAAATTCTTCATTGCCCACTCTTCACTTTTTCAAATTTAAAGCTGTTTTCAAAATAAAAATTGTAAATAGATTTTTATTCTTATAATTTGTAATTAAGCAAAGTGCCTTAAACTCTATTTTCTTTAGTATATTTTGTATATAGAAACTTAAGAAAGGATATGGTTAATTTGTTAATATAAGGATTTTAAACTGAAAGATTTAAGAATGGGAAAGACTAAAAATTGAAAATAATAAATAACTAAAAAGTCAATAAAAATATATATGAATGAGAATTTTCTTTAAAAGTAAAGGGTAACTTATATAGCTATTTTTTAAGAACTATTAAATTATTAGATATAAAAATATATAAAAGTATTTTTTCTATTTAACTTTGTTGTGCTCATATCAGCCAAAATAGCATAAGTATTAGAGTAATACTTTTCAAAATAAAACCTGAATCATTTTTCTCTTCTTCTTTTTCATTTCCATTTTTCTTCTCTATATCCATCTAAATCAGAAGAACATTCATCTGAATAATGAGTTCCGCATTTATCCCCTTCTGTTGGTCCTTCTTGTAAGTTTAAAAAATCAATTATTTCATCTGATTCTTCTTAAGTTCATTCAACTGCGTTTCTTCCAATAAATTTATCATTCAAATAAAATTAGTCACCATATCCACATCCGAATATTATAAGTTTATAACCTACAGGATAGGGATCAGAACTACATGCAGAGCCTCCCTCAAAGGCTGAAACATTTACTTAACTAGAGCCACAACCCTTGTAATATTTTACTTGCTTTAAAGCATTCCCTTACTCCCATTCTTAAATGACTACTCCTTCGAAAATTACTCCAGCCAAAGCAGATTTTTCCTCAGTAGTAGTTTCTACAGAGTCTTCATCTTTCGTGCAAGCAATAGAAGAGGTAAATAAGCTCAATATTATTAGTAGATTGAGTATTGAAATAAAGAGACTCTAAGATTTAAGAGTATTTCTAGCCATTATTATTATTGAGTAATGGAAGATAACTTAATCTTAGTTTTTATCTAGGATTTTAAATATAAAATTCTTGATTAAATTTCATGAATAACTGCTAATAAGCACTGCTATTATGAGCTATGATTAAATATACAAATTAAACTTCTAAAGCTATATTGACTATAAACTTTTAAATTAGCAAAATCATAATATCTCAATATAATTATCTTAGTCTATTCTAAATATCTTAGAATATTCCATGGCTCTAATTTAGTGAATCTAGTTCTTTTATTTTATAATTGGATTTTATCGAATATGTGTCTGAATAAAAATGGATTTAATATGAATTAACATGAAATTTATTTAAAAAAGGCAAGCTGACAGTTAAAAATGTATTCCAGTTATATTAAAAGCTATAAATATTTTAATATAACTCATTTCATACAAATCATTTAAAGTTATTCAGCTTAAAATCCTTAAATGTATCTTGGATTTTCTTGCATCAGCCTGTATTTACCTAAAATTGTATTCGGTAAGCGATCCCTTTTTCCTATAAATAAAAGTAATAATGAAACTAATAACTAATTTGAGATTACTCAAGTAAATGCATTTTAGCATAAGTATGCTAAATAAATCAATAAAGACTTAAATCTTTTGTGCAATGACATAGTCAAACGTAAAAATAAGGAAATTTTATTTGAGAGAGATAAATTAAGTTTCATTAAGCATGCTTTTTGAATTTCTATGAGAAAAAACCATTTTGATGCTAGAAATCAGATGTAAAGTATCTTATTATATAGTATTTTTTAGCTAACTTTAATTTACATATCCTAGTTTTAGAAAGAATAATTGCTTAATATTGTAATTTAAAATACCAAATAAAGCAAAAATATAATTAATTTAACTATTTACATATAATCCAGTTATAAGCTAAGCAAACTAATATTAAAAATGGATAAAATAAATATAATTAAAATTAATTTTAGTTTTTATAACTAAGTTCGATACTTCAACAACACTATTTTCTCATTTACAGTTAAGTATTTCTAGTTGTGTATATTTTAGTTCAATTTAAAAATTATAAGATATAAGTTTACCTAGTTATAAATGTATTTACCTAGTTAAATACTTGTCCATCAAATTTTTTTAAATTTTAAATAAAATATCTAAGAAACAATCAAATCTAAATTCAAACGAGCACATAATTTAGATAACGATTACTAGAATTATAAAGCATAGTAAAATCAAATTAACTTTCTCAGATAAGAATGAATTATTAGGATGTGTTCTTAATCATTATACTAAGCTAATTTCTATTTAACTTTTTACTAGAACTTCTGTTCTCCAAAAAAGCATAAAAACATTATTTCTTAAAGCCAAGTTTTTAAATTAGAGCTACTAAACAGTAAATATAGGATATTATTCATAATTTACGTGAGTATTTACTCTTACAATCGTAATTTCTAATTTTTCTTTTTCAATTACTTGGCTTTTTCTTTAATTCCTGTTAAAATGTCTAAATATTTAGAAAAATTATCTGATTTTACATCTTTTAATCTCATAAAGAATCATCATATTTGATTAAGAAATTACAACTCATTTAAGTAAACATAATCAAAATACTTTGCTTAATTCCAAAACTTATTTTCAAAATTTATTTAATTAATAACTCTTTCAGAACTAATTTTAGGAAAAGATGCTTTTATTTTTTGAGCACATTAAAGCAAAACGAGAAGAAGTACAATAATTTTTATATTTTAAAGAGAAATATTTGACAGAGTAATTTAAATATGTAGAGGTTTGATTAACAAAAACATAATCTGACATCTTAATCATAAATTACTAATAGAAATAATTAGAAAGTTTAACTTTTAACTAAAAACCTTTGATATTTCAAAGTAGATAAAAGGCATTTTCTTTTTATATAATTAATAAAAATATCTCTTATATGATTATATTTAACTTATATATAGTATAAGACTTAAATTGCTTTCAAGCTTAAGAAAGCTTACTTAATGACTTGATGTTTAATTTTATATGATTTTATTCATTTTTAAGAAAAGAGAAATATTTCTTAAACCACTTAGATACATATAAAATTAATTATAGCTTTTATCCTTATATTTTACGAAAGGTCAAGGTCTATTAAAAATTATATTTAATTTAAATTTATTTTGTTTTTCCTGTTACTTCAATAGATTTATTAATAACTCTGACTATATAATCATTCTTACAACTATATTACATAAATCATTAACTGCTCCCTTTATAAGTGAGACAGATGGTTTTGTTAATTTATACTATACTTTTGCTATTAATCTTTCATACTGACTAGAGTATTTAATGTCTATTTCTTAATACTTTTTTATTAACTGCATGCATTCTGTATAATAAATTATCGAATTCAATAAGTATTTTTTAATTTACATTTCAAAGACTATAAACTAAATTACTAATTGGCATTATTTTTTAATTTAAAATTCTCTAAAAAAACTTATTTTTAAGTAATATTTTTAGAATAAAAATCATATTCGTTTATAAAAATTTCTTTCATAACTTTATATTTAAGGTATATAAATTGAGAAAATTATAAGCATTTCCTCTTAAAAGTACAAATATATTGAATTTGCATTTCAACACATAAAAATAAATATAATTAGGATTTCAAAAATCAAGCATTTCTTTTATTATTCTATTCATTAAACTTGTCTAGCTTCATAGATTTTAGATATGTCTGAATTCATCAACCAAAAAATTTCTGTTTCAAACTCGCTTATACTCGTGGAATTTAATAATTTTGGAAAATTCTAATACCAGTTAACGTTTTAAAATAGATAAACAAAAAAGTTAATCAATAAGCTAAAACTAAGAGTTTTAATCTAAGACATATATTACTTTTGCCATCTTTAAATTTATTAGCTTAATTAGTATATTTTCACTATTGCAATAGTATTATTAACTTTTTAAAATGATTAGCATCCTATATTAAACCAACTAGTAACACATTTAAATTTATAATTTTTTAACTAAATGAATTAGGAAGAGAATCGTAGTATGAAGATTATACTTTTTTTTTCTAGATAAAATAACTTAGGATATTTAAACATAATCTATCTGTATATTAAAAACTAAAGATAAAAAAATACTTAGCCTATTTATAAAACCCTTCTATTCTTTAAGCAATGTATTTAAAAAAATTCTATAAAACTTATAATTTTTAATTGATAAAACTTTAAAATAATAGACTAAAGCCAATCTAGAATAACTGAAATAGTCATAAGTCATAATAACTTATTAACTTACTTTTTCTAAGCCTTTTAGATTCTCTGCTATAGTATCTATCTTTTTAAATCTTTTGAATGCAAAAATTAACTTGTGAATTAAATATATAAGCCAAACATTAGTTAAAGGCATCATTATTTAAAAATAAAATAGTTGCCTCTATAATTCTTTTTCTATTTGAATATCATAAAATTTAATTTTTTAATCTAACTTTGTTACAAAGGAGTTTCGCATCTCTGAAACAAAATTGCTAACACAAAATAATTAAAAGTATAATATAAAAATATTCTCTATAAATCTTAAATTTTCCTTTTAACTGCACTAAGAGTTATCATTTTAATTAAGTAACTACCATTTATTTTGCTTAAAATATTAATAATTACATTCCTTACAATATCAGCATAAGATATTTACATTTATCTCAGCAATTTATTTTAATTAAATTGCTTCTATGATATTTAAGAAAACTATGATATACCTAAAGTAAGAAAATTAATTTAAATACTCTTTCTTAAGAGACTATAATAATAAAATGATAAAGTAGAATATCAGCAAATAACAAAATAAATCAATTTTACTTTAGAAGGAATATCTAAAGTCCTTAAATATAAATACATTTTAACGAAGTAATAAAAACACAAATTCACTCTTCAGATTTTATAAATCAGGAACCTCTTATAAGATGTGGTTTAGAGACAAAGATGGTATATAAAAATATCTGAATTAACAATTTTTAGCTAAGAATTTTTAGTTGCATAACAAGTTAAACTATAAAAATCTAGTTAGTTCACCAAGATTATAATAATTTCTTAGTTACTTTAAATTTTCCTAAAAGGTTAACAGTATATAATAACAGAGTTATATGGCTTTCTTTATATAAACCCTATTATACTTCAATACTTAAAGATAAATCTAGGTAAATATAAAGTTAATATGAAAATAGAAAGTAAAGAGCAATATTTAGCATGAAAGCAAAGTAATCTAATAAAGTAATTAAAAATCATAAGTTTTTTTTAATTTTTATCATGAAATAAATTAAAAATTAAAGAAAGAAAAATAAATATTTTAATATATAATAGAATTTAAACAAAAAATACAAAAACATATCAATCCATACTAAAGCTTATTAAATAATAAAAATAGAAAAAATAATTAATCTCATCTTAATAATTAAGATCTTTTTAGTAATTATATTTTAAGCTAAATTAGTCTTTTTAATTTACGTTCCACAGACTTATATTTATTTAGAGCTATTAAAGTTAGATGTTTAAATTTAACTTCGTAAAGTGAATAACTTAATCTATTAACTATCTAAGAAAATACAATATAAGTAAATTATAATAAAGTAATTAAGGATTCGTATTTTACAGTTCTTACTAATAATTAAATATAATAAATATTTATCTTTGTGATCTTCTAAAGAAAGAGAAACTCAAAAAATATCTTAAAAAGCTTTAGTAATCTAAAGAGAAAAAACTATAAATTTTTAGCTTTTATATATAATAAACTTATATATCATTTGAATGATTCCATAAAATTATATCTTTAAAAAAATAAAAAATCACTTTAAATACCTTATGTCATATCAATAAATCTGTAATATATTGTTAAACCCATATTTTAATAATCAACTAAACTTCAATCTTAAAGTTTCTTAGTTTGAGATAAATTAACCTGTTTTAAGTCTTAGATAATAAGTTTATAAATTGAACATAGACTTATGTATGATAATATATTAAATAGTGATTATGATGAAATGCTTATCATTAATGAAGTATCAATATATTTATTTTAAGAAAGAAACTAAATTTAAAAACATATTCGATAATTAAAAAAAAGAAGATTCAATAAATGACTCTTAGTAGCTTTAGTAAATAGATATCTATTCTATTTATTATTTCGTAATAAACCTAAATTTAGTATATTAATAAGATAAATATTTAAAATATTAAGATTAATAATCATAATATTTAATAAGTCTGTAATAAAATCTAAGCTATATCTAATTATTAACTTATTTTATAAACACTCAATCTACTAAGAATTAGGTAAGTAGCAGATTAATAATAAATTAGTTTAATTAATTATCATAAAGAAATTAATAAATCTAGTTAAAGTAAATCAATTACTTTCTAGTTAATTAACTTTACATAAAAATTGTTTTTAGACTTTGTTATTTTCCGAAAATGCTAATTATAGAACTTAATTTAAAAAACAAATAAGTTATATTTAACTAGTTACCTTATATCCTTGATAATAGCTTTATTATATATTAGTTACTAAGAATTGATTTTGATATATTTTATAGATATCTTAAATAGTTATAATCATATAATATATATGGACTAACTAACTCTTAGAACTATTTCATTTATTTAAGGAAGTCATTAAACTATATCTAAGAGGGGATCTAGCTCAAATGGTAGAGCGCTCGTTTCGCATACGAGAGGCAACGGGATCGATACCCGTGTTCTCCATTTTTATTAATATAAAGGTTTAAATGATAAAATATAATGTTTAGCTAAATAATTATAGTAGCAGTATTAAATATTTAGCTTCAGATTGACTAATGAAAAGTAATAAAGTTAGCTATGAGTTATTTCTTATAACTATTGCTTATCTATTTTGATAATTAGATGATAAAACTCTATTTATAAAGATATAAATATTACCTTATAGAAAAGATATTTAAATGATTTAATTTAGTTTAGTTTTACAATTAATAATGATATGCTACTATTCTTGTACTTTAATCTACAAGCACTTAATGACTCTTATCTAATTGATTAGCATGAAAGTAAAATATAATAAATTAAAGAAACACTTATTTAGCTAGAGGTACTATAATTAATGGCTGTAGTATAAGCTTTATATTCATTTAATTTCAGTAAATATGAGAAAGACTAAGTATATCATTCTATTTTTTAATTTCAGTAAATAAATTCTTCTATTTCAACTCAGTCAACCTGCATTATTATAATATGGAAGTGTTTCGACGAACCTGGACAAAGCAAGAAGATGAAGCTATCATTACTCTTGTACAAGAACATGGAACTAAAGCCTGAAATCAGGTTTCTCATTAGTTCACTTCAGATTTTAAACTTATGCATAGGTCACCTAAACAATGCAGAGAAAGATGGCACAATCATTTAGATAGTAATATAGTAAAAAATAAATGAACTGATGAAGAACTTAAAATTCTAATTGAAAAGTAAAAAATATATGGAAACAAATGGGCTAAAATAGCTCAATTTTTACCTGGTAGAACAGATAACTGTGTTAAAAATAAATTTTATTCATCTTTTAGAAAAACTTCTTAACATTCAAGTAACTACAAACCTAGGAAACCATTTCCTGATATAGTTGTTTAAAATAGTTTAATCCAATCAATCAGTAACTTAGACTATGAAGCTTAAGAATAGTAAAATTTTATTATACTACCTGATATATAAATCACGAGTCTTTTATAAAATAATGAGGATCGTAATAAAGTTTAAGTTTTTACTGATCAAGGTGAAGTTTAAATATAACCTTTGTAGCTAATCAAGAGTTATTAAGAAAATCAATAGAAGGAAAGACAAATTATAAGTGTTAATGAATGTTACATAAATAAGAATATATTTGTAATTAACTGATTTAGTGAGTGAAGAAAATCTAATTTTCCAAGTTTAATTTAATAATTTTTGAATGTTAAATAATATATTAAAAGTATATATAGAATGAAATATAAAAATGAAATATCAATAAATAATTATAAGTACTCTATTAAATTTTGATTATTAATGAAAGTTTTTATTTTTAAGTTCAATTAATATTCTTTTTTAAGTTATTATATCCTAATTTATTTATTTATCAATATTCATTTAATCCTATTTCATTTTAAATTTATAGATATTATACTACTCTTCTCATTTTTATAGAATAAATTTGCCTTATTTAGAAAAACTAAATAAATTATAGCAGTTTAAATAGTTTTAGTTACTAATTAGATTCTAAGCTTTAATATTGTATTTTTAGTTAATTAATTTGTGTATTTATTGAAACTTTTTAGTTTAATTAAAAAAATTTATTTTAGCCTTTTCCTTTTAATAATTATATTAACATTGCAAATCCATTTACTATGTAATAATTTAAAAGATAGATAGCTAAAGAAAGATAAAAAAGTTATTTTGAAAAGCTAAATAAACTTATTTTAAAAATATAACCAACCTGATAAGATATATCCAAATGCTTAAGTTTAAATATTATAATACCTCTAGAATTTATTAGACTTTTACTTCATATCAAATTAGCTAAAAAAATATTTGGCGAAAGCGTGCTTTGTGAAATAGATTTTAGTTCATGGTTCATTTAAACTAATTTTTTAAAAGGTTATATTAAAGGAATTTATTAGAAGATATTTGATTCATGAAAATTGATTAAAACTTTATCTTCATTTTATTTTTTTTTGTTGCTTTAATTTTTTTGCTGTATAGCTTTATTTTTTTAATTTAGTATATATTTAAAAATGATGTTTTCTCTTATTTGTCTAAATTAAGGTTTTTTTATCTATCTTATTTAAAATAAAATAAATAGTTTTAGGATACATTTTATTGGATTTCTTATTTAGCACCTTAATTGGGTTATAAGTCTTTGCGTAGTTAATCAATAGATTTAAAGATTAGGCTATATTTATGATTAGCTTTTAATTTAAATTTTCTTTTTTAACCACTAAGTAATAAACTTTTTCAAATTTGTTTTCGTTTATAAATTAATTTATCTAGCTTTGTCGATTGAAATCCTTGAAATTATTGCTTTAATTTTTTTTATACCTTACATAGTTATTATGTATTATTTAATATGATTTATTTTAATTTCTCTTATTTTTATTCTATTTTAACTAATTTTTTTCGTTATCACTTTATTCTATGCTTATTTATCATTACCTTTAAATTAACTATATAAATCTTAATTTGGCTTATTAACTTTTCATTCATTAATGATTTTGATTTTATATTTTAATTACTATATCAATTTATTTTATAGGAAACTTATTTACAATTAAGCAGCTTAAATATTTCAAGTTATTTATGTTTCTAACTAAATTATGTTTTATGATAAATGTATCTAAGCCTGGATTGTATAAATTTATAATTTTTTGTTAAATATGATACTCAAATCCTAGTAATTTAACATATTTTATGGATGAAGTGTTCCAAGCTAGTAGCAATCTAGCCTTATTTGCATGAGAATATAAAATGTATATATTTTATATAATTTAAACTAATAGTTACTTTTATTTTTGATTTTCTTATAACTTTAAAACATTATTTAGGTTCTTTTAATTTTCTGATATCTTTTTCTAGCATAATTTAAATTTTTTCTAGTAAATATAACTTCAAGTTTTTTGGATACCTAACTCTACTTTCAATATAGCCTCTCTTTAAAATTGCTTACTTGTTTCAAATTTGTCGAAAAGGAAGCATATCAGTTTTTTTATGATAAGCAAAAATCATAAAACTTTCTTAAAAATAAAAATAAACATTTTCTTGTTTATTTTTTTTATTAGGCAATTTTTTTCTTTTTCTTTAACCTTTTTTCCTCTAGTTTAAAACATTTTTAATTAAAGTTTAGAAGCTATTCCCTTACAATATTCATAGTTTTTAACTATTTTCAAGTTTAAATTAGATTTTCTATTTATTTTAGTTCAGCTTATTTTCTTATTTTATAATACATTTTAACTTTAAGTCTAATCACTTTGATGACTTAAGTATTGAAAAAATTCAATTTTTTGTACTTTTATATTTAGAATCATAAATTTCTCCTATGGTTTTAGATAATCTATTTTTCCAATTTATTTCTTCCAATCTCAATATGTTTGTACATAACCAGAGAGTTTTCTCAAAAATAAAGAAAGAGTTGTTTAAATAATTATTAAGATTAAAACTTTAAAATAATAGAAAAAAGTAAATAAAATATTAAAAGCTTGAAAAATTTAATGGAAACAAAGATATAAATAGAAGTTTGTAAAAAGACACGAAAAAATATTTAAAAAACTATCAAATTAAAGAAATAAAAATAAATTTTTTATAAAATAAGTCATATTAGTTAAATATTTCTAACTTATTTACTTTTAAAATATCAAAGATTTTTTCTATAAAAACTGTATATTTATTTTTTATTAGAATCTCCTAGCCCTCTTATTGCCTTTTTTATGTAATTTTCTTTTTTAATTTTCGTATATTATATTTATACAATTTTTAAATGTTTTTAATAATTTTTTTACTTCGATTTTTTTAATGTTTAAACTAATAAATTTAGATTTTGTTTTCTATTTTACAGTTTTTGCTGAATTTTTTCTTTTTTTACTTTTTTTATTAATTTTGAACTTTAGTCTTTTTCATTTAAAGATTATATTAAAAAATACTATTTTCTTAAGGCTAGAATACTGATTAGTTTATTTATGGCTTCTTTACGACTGAGAAATAAGTTTTGTCTAATCTTTTATTACTTTAGAATAATACTTTTTAAATATTTTTTGGCTAGAGAAGCAATTTATTTTGGTACTTGAGATGCAATTACTTTTCAGAGTAAATAATTACAATTTAAATAAGATTTTATTTAGATTAACTCAAATATAATAGTTAATCAAGTTATTTTATAACATAAGCAGAATTTAATTTCTCGATAAAGCTTAATAGTAAGTCGGTTCTTGGAATTAAAATTTAAGAATTTAGTTCTTTTAATGATCATTGAGTTTATTTTCTATATCTGATAATTCTTTTGATTCAGATTCTGTCTAAAGAAATATTTTTGAAATAGGTACTAAATGGAGGTTAATAATGAAGGAAAATAATGATGAAATAAAATAAAAGATTGATATATTATTTAAATTGTTTTGACTACTTTGGTTCTTCTTTTTTTCTTTAAAGTTAAAATGCCTTAATTTAGCTGGAAATAATAATTGAAAAGATGGTGGGAGCTGAGAATGACCTTTGTGACTAAACTTTCTGGTTTTATGGCTAGGAACAAGTTCCCTTCCTGTTGCTGAGAAAGTCCCTGGTCTGAGTTATTTTCTGAAGGGAACACTGTCTTTGAGATTATCCGCTCTTGGTAGGGGCTTGAAGCCTGGCTACTCATAGCGATGGAGCTCCCTAGCAACTGTGCCTGGAGCACAACAGGATATCCCCGTTATTCCATAAAAAGAGAGCGTTGGGTCGTGCAATCGGAAAGGAGTTTCCGGTCCAAAAACTTTTTTAGTTGAAATTAATTAATTAACTGAAAATAAATAAATAAGTATAATCTTTTTATAACTTAAATTATTATAGTTTAATGTAAATAGAAAAATATTTCAGAATTGGAACTTAAGTATCTATAATAGATGTTTAATAAGGACAGAATATGCTGAAAATTTAAATTCATTTATTTTTAATATTTTTTACATTTATAATAATAATATATTATTATAGTGGTTTCACACATCAATAGTTTAACCTCTATAATGTTTGTTTCGCATCTTTTTCTTTTTCTAAGACTATTTGCTCTAGTATTAGGTATTTAAAATTTCTCGCTGTTCCTCAACTTCATCTTAGTAAATTACTGTTCTCCAGCCAGATTATTCTTCAACAATGAATTTTAATGTCTTTCATAAGCTTCTATCACTTTTTATTAAAATCTCTCCCTTTTATATTACTTTCTTCTATATAGGTTAATCAGATGCCTATTCAATACTAAATAGAAAATTTAGCTGTTTACTTAATTTAGATGATTTTAACAGAGATGTAGAAAAAGATGAAAATTGAGAAGAAGAAAATAGCAACGAAAGAATAAAAAAGCTTAGAGGGAAGTAAATAAAATAGACAAACAAGAAATACTTCAAAATGTTTGATGAAATAGTGCTAAAAGCAAATTGATTCTTTAGTAAATATAATAAAAACATATTAAATTTATTTATTTAAAATTTAAAAGTTTTGCTTTCTTTACTTTTCATTTTTCTTAGAAAACCAGCAGTTTATTACTATGTGCCCTATTCTCTTGCAGTATCAGCATCTCTTAAGTTTTTTCTTTTTTATACTGCAAGTTAGAATTTAATTTTGGCATCCATTATATTACTAGGAGTAATTTAAGGCTAAATTTATTAATTTATTTACCCTTTTTATACCCTATTTGTGATTAAATAAGAAATTTTATTTTCAGGATCTTTAATTTAATTCATAATTTTCTAGCATATTTTTCAGTTTTCAGATTGCAATCTTTGAAATTTATTAAAATTTTTATCAGGCTTATGAGATTAAGAAATAAAGTTTGAACTATTTTATATAATAAATAAATATTTATTTATTAAGACTTAGATGTCAAATATTGTTTAAAAGAGTTGATTTTTATATTTCTTTAAAATTATTAATTTAATAACAATATTCTAATTATCATTTATATATCATTTAGAAAAAGAAAATAAAAGAAATAAGAGCTATAAAGAATAATCAATTAATAAAAATGGTTATAGAGTGCGTATCACCTCATTGGCGCGCAACACTTTCAATATTACTGCTAATATCAAAAAAAATTTCTTATATTTTTTGTTAAAATTCTAGTAGTCCAATGAGCCACTTCAACTTCTTCAAATGGGAATCTACTTATTAAAGATTATTCTCGAATCTTTAATCAAATGCTCCAGTCTTCTTGTATAAGATTCAAATTATAATTTGTTGCTAAGTTATAAGTGGTGCGTCAGTATGTTCATACTGCTAGCGAGAACCCTCAGGTAAGTTAGGCTTGTCTCTTACGAGCTTATCCATCTTTCCCCGTGATGGTATCTAGTACTAGATTACTCGCAATGCAGTATATACTGCATCAGATTACCTACTAGTTCTCCTGATTTCAGCATAGATCCATTTTTATATAATTAATAATTGCATAAAACTAACTGATATTATCATGATTCCTTTATATTGCTAAATTATATTTCAGATAATATTTACAAGGAGTAATTCTGTGAAGATTTTAATTCTGAAAATTGATTATCCTGAGATATATTCGATTGTATTAAACTAATTTTAGATTTATATAAATAAATATTAGATAATTGAACATTTTGTTTCCATCAATAAAATTTGTATTTAATAATTTTTCAATAAAATGTAATTAGCAGAAATTAGCATTACTTTCCTTAATTAGAATAATTTTAATTTGTTCAATAAAATTATAAATTTTTAATAATTTTAACGAATATTTACTTTTTAATATACTTCTATTAAGTTCCTTGCCAATTTTTTAATGAATCATCTTTTAAATTATAAAGCTTTCGGATAATATATGATGTTAATCAAATCGTCAGTTTTGATAACTTTTTTGATATGCTCTTCATAATTTTAATTGGTTTCAAGAAGATAATTTTTAGGAATTGTTAATATTTTTTACTATTCATTAGTTTCAAAATAAGGTTTCTAAATAAAATTCTGATATAATTAAATTTATTATTATTAAGCATTTATCCTTTATTATTTAATCAATTTTTAATTTGTGATTATTTAAAATTCATACATTTTTTATTAGATAAATGGTTCTAATATTGTATTATACTCATATAATTAGATATACTTCTTTATAAATATAAACAATTTATACATTTACTATCGTAATTTTTATACGAAAATAGTAATATTATCAGATAATATTTATAGACACATATCTATTTTAATTTTAATAAATATTGTAATTTTTATATTTCAGAATTAAAGAAATAAACTAAGAAAAAATAATCTAAACTATCTTAAATAGGTAAATCAATATTACAAAGCAACAGAAATACATATATGATAGGATTTTGTAATTTTAATGTTAAATCTAAACTATTTAATTTTTTTAATTTTATAACTGTTAATTAAACAGTCTTTTAGCAAAATCTAATAAAAACTTAGAATGATATAATTATGATTAGAAAATAATTAATACAAAGAAAAGCATTAATCATTAGATATTTTTTAAAAGAATGTATAGTCCTCTTATAATAGATTTTTTAAAGCTTAAAATATTGTGAATTTTTGCTTTGAATTTCATTAAAAAAGTTATCACATTAATCAATCTAGGCTTTTTGATTTAAAAAAGGTTAAATTTAATAGAATATTTATAAATTTATTCTTTGAAACTTTTAAATAATCTTCAATCAAACTTTTCAATAGTAGATTAGAAAGCTAATTACAGAAAAAGTTGATACAATTAATTTTATAATCTATTAAATTTGAAATCTTTAAAAGCTTGACGTAATATTATGATAATCATTAAGCATAAGATTTGGACTTTAAGTGAAGTTAGCGTTATAACTATATTCATTTAGAGATCTTTTTAGTGAATAGTGCCATAAGGGATAGATAACAAAGTAAGTTATTAAGTTTGCATATAATATCTTGCTTACATAACAGTTTAAAATTTTTATGTGATATTTCCTTATCTAAATTTAATTTTATTGATATAAATAATAAATTTTATAGAGAAAAATAACAATTTTTAATGAGAAATAGCATAGAAATATTTATAAAAATAATTGATATACCAAATATAATATTTATTGTGAAAAATCAGTTATTTAGCTTTAAAAGATTTAAAAATAATAAAATAAAAATAAAGAGAATTAATCTATTAGTTACTTCGAATTTTCCTATAAGAAAAATAATTTTATAAAGTTACTGAAAGCATATGTATATAATTTAAATTATTAATTATAAAATTATAGCTTGAAAAAATCTATAGAGTTATCGTTTTACTAAGCCTGAGTGTTCAAATTAATTTTTCTACGTTTTAAATATAAAAATAGATAAGTAGCAAATGAAAAGTTTAATTTAAAGAAATAATAAGTAATAACGTAAATTTTATATATTTATTTAAAAGGTCTTAAATTTAAATTAATTGTATCTTATTTTTATAATGGATTTGTATTGAGATCAAATTTTAATCTGATGATTACTATTTTGTCTATTTTTTCATCTTAATACATGTTTCTACTTTTTTAAACTATTTTAACTTTTTCATATATTCGAAAAAAAATTTAGATTTCATTCTTTTGATTAATATTAGATAAAATTTTAATTAGTTTGCTCTTTTAAAAATTGTAATCCATATCTAAATTCATAATTATTTAAATTATTATAAAAATTTATCTATTAACTAGTATAAACCTCAGTTAATTCTTAAATTAATAATAAAAAAACCTATTTTTAGGATTTATTCCTGAAGTTTGAGTATTTAGTTTGCGACTTATCGGATGCTTTTTCATTAACAAGCTTAGTAACAAAAAATTATACTGTTTTTTAAGATTTAAGAAATTATAGTTTGGAAGCCAACTTATATCTTTTTTATTTTATTTTTGTCATTTATTCTGATTTTAAAAAATTATCTCTTTCATAATATAGAAAAATTTAGACTTACAATAAAAAGTTTTAAAAGATGCTTTAGGAAATCCATCTGCAGTAAATGAACAATACCAGAAGCACAATAATTTCTTAAAGATTCCAATTTTTGTATTTATATAAAATAGATTTAGAAAAATTTGAAATGTTTGGTATTTTTTAATAAATTGCTAAAAATTGTAAGTATTTTTTAGATTGTTATTTATTTATTGATACTTTATATTTTGGTTACTTAACAATTTGGTTCATTATAGAAATTTATTTTTAGTGCTTGACTTTCACCCATTCATTTATTTAGAGATTTCATGGTTAGGAGAGCTATTATTTTAAGATTTTCGTGCTTTAATAACTATCTATAGCATTTTAACTAGTTTTCCTTGTGATCAAATCCAACTCTCTTATAAAACTTAAGATAAAAAGTCCGAAACAGTTATAATGAAATCAGAGAAATATTTTATACCTAATCTTACTTAAAATTATTAATTTAATAATCTAACATTCTATATACAAGGAAATAAAGCAACAATAAAAGATAAAGATCGTTTTTCTTCGAAAATAAAAATTTGAAAAAGCATTAATTAAAATAATAATAATAAAGTGTAAATATTTAACTTAAAACTATCAAATAACAAAAAAACATTTATGTGAATTCTTACGATTTATAAATATTCCATTAAAAGCAAAGCTATTATAAAAAAATATTCTAATAAAAAGTATAATAAAGAACTCTTTGAAATTTAATAATAAAGAATTTAATAGCTTTAAAATATTAAATAGAAACTATTTAAAATTATTAAAAAATATAAATAAATTCTAAAAAGTAAAATAATTTCATAATAATGATAAAAAGTAACCAAATCTATTCTTATAAAAATATTTCAAATATTCACACAGTTATACAATTTTAACTAATTTTTTATTTTTACTTTTTTACTCTAGTAATAATTCTTAATAAGAAAATGTATTTTTTACTTACATTTCTTATAATCAATCTAATTTTATATCAATAAAATAAGTCACATCAGTTTTAAACTTTGCAACTTTTTATCTCTGATATATATAATAAAAAGATAGTAATCTAAAATTTTATTATTAATTAAACTTTTCCTATATCAACTAAAATTTAATTTTATCTATTTTAGTTTTCTTTTACTTCAATGTTTCAAAATATACTAAACTGGAGACAAATAAATGTTTAATATTCAAATTTCGATTTTGAAACATATTTGAAATTCTTGTGGAAGATAAAAGCAGAAATTTATTTCCTCATTTATCTAAGATATTTGGTATTCCTTATCTTTTGAATAAATTGAGAAAATTGTAAAAAAAGTTAATGAGAATTATTGAATAAATAATTCATAAAGAATAGAAAATAAAGCAAATAAAAATTTATTGCAAAATTTAAGTTTCTAATAATAAACTAAAATAAGATTGACAAGAATAAATGCTGTAAAATATGTTTATTTATTATATTTATCTAATATATTTAATAATTAAGTTTATCATAGAATAGTATATTTTGCACTAAAATAAGGAAATTTAATATTTATTAAGAATTAGTGAAATATTGAAAAAATTAAAGAAGTTAAAAAGACTTTGATAAAGTTTTAAAAAGTAAAAATATTTGAAAACCTACTAAAATATAGAAAATTTAAAGGTTTTTATAATATTATACTAATTGAGAATAATGAAAATTTCAAAATTTCAAAAATTTGAATAAAAACTTTAAAAATGTTTATTTAACTATAAAATTGTATGAAAAATCTAGAAAAAATGAATAAAAATATAAAAGAAAAAATTAAATAAAATTTAATGTTGAAGCAGAATTTAAGTTGAGGATTTATATTACATAAAATACATATTAATGAAAAATATATCCTTACCATTTTTCGGAAAATTTACATTAAAAATTATTTATGGCTAAGTATTATTTCATTTTGTGAGTTCTAGATTATTTTATTACATAATTTTAAAAATTAAAATAAGTAATTTTTTTAAGTTTAAAGAGGAAAAAAAGTTCCAATCTATATAATAAAATTTGTTAACAAGCTATTTTAATATTTAATAGTAAAAGATTATTTTAAAATAATATATGCTTATATGATAAGGATTTAATAAAAAGATTTAATTAACCTATTTATATATTTTACGTATTTACTTCCAAGTAATTTCGTATTAGTTTTATAAAGCTGTAGTAAAATATTATTTTAAATAATTATAAGAATTTAAACAATCACATTATTTTTCATTTATGAGCTATATAAGGCAAATTTTTTAAATATAATAAATAGCCACTAATATATCATATTTTTTAATTAAGTATTAATTATATTATATAAAAACTTTATAGATCAATTAACAGTAGTACTCAAAACTTATATATAACTTTAGATTCATTATAAAAAGCGTATGGGATATAAGAACTTTAATTCAAGATGGAAATTTTAAAGATTTAATTAATTTATATAATAATTTTTCAAGTAAAGGGTTTTAAAATTATTTACGTTCTACATCTTTAAATCAATGATTTGTACTTGTCTAGCTTAGTAGAAATTAAGGTCTCGAAAGGGCATAAAAACTATTTTTCTTTTTAAGTCTTGAATCATTTAAAAGTAAAATCAGTTATTTAATGTTGAGAAGATGTTTTAAGTTCGCTATATTTTTACGAATACAGTAAATGAGTAAAATTTATACATAATCTAAAACAAGAAAAGCGAGTTAGTTCAGTTATGCTTAAAAAAATTGCAATAATTAAACAGAAGAGAAAGGTTTGAAAAAATTGAGTTTTGGCTAATAAACTAGGGATTTGAAGTTTTAAACTTCTAATTTATTTTATCTATCTTAATTCTTATTTATTTGATGTGATTTACAAATAATGATGCCTGCTATTTTGGTAAACATTTAATAAAGACTTTTCTATACCTTTTTTTCTTTAGTAAGATTCAATATCTGATTTGATAAAGGAAAAATTCATAAAGTATCTTTATTTCTTATTAATATCTTTCAATTTTTTAAGAATTGAAAAATAAAAAACTAAACATAAAGTTAAAATCATCTAGATATTTATAAAAATTTTACAAAGTTAAATTATCCAGCATATGTACTTTCCTAATACTAGATAGATAGTTTTACCAACAAAAAATCATTAATTCATAATTTTATTTAGTCTATTTTAATAAAAATTCAATATAAAATTATTTACTAAAAATCAGATTTTAAATAAATAAATTATTTAGAAAATAAACTTAAATAAAAAATTTTAATAAAAAAATAAAAAATTGAAAATAAGAGTTTAGATAGGGTATTTAAAAAATTTTTAATTAATCAAAATTTTACAAATTTTATATAAAATTTATTTAAATTAATTTTATAGATTTATTTTAGAATCTAACATTTTTTCTAATAGCTTAAAATCAAATTTCCAATTTTTTTTATTAAACTACTTAAAAAATAATTTTTAAAGAGTTTTTAAGATAGTTTAGCTATAAAAAATTTATGTTATTTTTTAAATAATATGAAAATGTATTGATTCTAAAACTTAAACTTCTTAAAAGTAATTTATTGAAAAAGAAGGTTTATAAAGCTTGACAAACATTTTTTACTATAATAAAATATTATGAAATTTTACAATATCTTAAATTTTTTTAGTAGCTGAAGTGTATGCATTTTTAGAATTTTATATTTTACACAAAAAGTGCAAAATTAAAAATTTAATCATCAATTAATTTAGAAAAAACATGATAAAAAAGTAAATCTAAAAATTAAAAAAATTATTAATTATGAAGAAAGAAAAATTGATAGATTATCTATTATTGTTGATAAAATCAAAATAATAAAGTAATTAAAGTAAAAGGAAAAAAATAAATAATGAATCATATAAATTTCAAAAAATATTAAACACTAAATAAACAATAAAGGCAACTAAAAAATAAAATTAGCTTTTAATCATTTATTTTAAAAATTTTATTCAAAATTTAATGCCGTTTTACAAATTGAAAATCTAGCAAAATCAAAATCTTCAGAAAAATTAAAAAAAATAAATGATCAAAATTTTTGAATTCCATTTTTTCTTATCTAAAATAATCATTTTATCACTTATTTAAATCAAAACAAGAAAATTTTAAATTTTTTATTATATTAAAAAAATTAGTGATTGTCATGAAAAGTAAAACTTTAGTTTAATGATTAAATTAAAATTATAAAAATAGTTAAATTTTTTATAATTTTAAGATTACAGTATTTTAAATATATTTCTTATAGGATAGATATGTTATTAAATATATTTAAAAATAATAACACTAAATTTTTTAATTTTTTCAGAAAAAAAATTAAAAAAATATATTTAAAATATATAGAATTATGTTATTTTAAAATACCATTATAGAAAAATTAAATAAAAAAGTTTAAAATTAAAAAATATATCTTTCTCATAATAATCTGAATAAACTTTATATAATATTGATTTTATACAAATAAAGATATTTAATATTTTATAAGTCAAAAATTTTATATTTTATCATTAGAATATTTTATTAATATGAAAAAATTGGTTTGATCATTTTGACAAAAACTAAAAATTCTAGGACATATTAGCAAAAGGAATTATTTAAAAACATTTTAAATAAAAAATATAATTATATTACTATAATATAATAAAGTTTCGATTAAAAATGCTAATTCGAGATAAAAAATAAAATAAAATTAAATAAAAAACTTAAAAAATATTTTAGTCCTAAAAAACAAATTAATTTTTTTCTTAAGCAATTATTTTTACCGTTTTCTAGTTTTTTATACGTTTTTAAAGCTAAATAAACATTTTTTAATTTTTTATTCATATTTTTAATTTTCTTTATTCTCATCTAGTATAATATTAGAAAAATCTTTAAATTTTCTTTATTTTAGTAAGTTTTCCAGATTTTTTTTTCATTCTAAACGTTAAAAAAGAATTTAACACTTCATTATTTTTTTAATATTATATAATAATTATTAAATATATTAGATAAATATAATAAATAAACATATTTTACAGCATTTATTCTTGTCAATCTTATTTTAGTTTATTATTAGAAACTTAAATTTTGCAATAAATTTTTATTTGCTTTATTTTCTATTCTTTATGAATTATTTATTCAATAATTCTCATTAACTTTTTTTACAATTTTCTCAATTTATTCAAAAGATAAGGAATAGCAAATATCTTAGATAAATGAGGAAATAAATTTCTGCTTTTATCTTTCACAAGAATTTCAAATATGTTTCAAAATCGAAATTTGAATATTAAACATTTATTTGTCTCCAGTTTAGTATATTTTGAAACATTGAAGTAAAAGAAAACTAAAATAGATAAAATTAAATTTTAGTTGATATAGGAAAAGTTTAATTAATAATAAAATTTTAGATTACTATCTTTTTATTATATATATCAGAGATAAAAAGTTGCAAAGTTTAAAACTGATGTGACTTATTTTATTGATATAAAATTAGATTGATTATAAGAAATGTAAGTAAAAAATACATTTTCTTATTAAGAATTATTACTAGAGTAAAAAAGTAAAAATAAAAAATTAGTTAAAATTGTATAACTGTGTGAATATTTGAAATATTTTTATAAGAATAGATTTGGTTACTTTTTATCATTATTATGAAATTATTTTACTTTTTAGAATTTATTTATATTTTTTAATAATTTTAAATAGTTTCTATTTAATATTTTAAAGCTATTAAATTCTTTATTATTAAATTTCAAAGAGTTCTTTATTATACTTTTTATTAGAATATTTTTTTATAATAGCTTTGCTTTTAATGGAATATTTATAAATCGTAAGAATTCACATAAATGTTTTTTTGTTATTTGATAGTTTTAAGTTAAATATTTACACTTTATTATTATTATTTTAATTAATGCTTTTTCAAATTTTTATTTTCGAAGAAAAACGATCTTTATCTTTTATTGTTGCTTTATTTCCTTGTATATAGAATGTTAGATTATTAAATTAATAATTTTAAGTAAGATTAGGTATAAAATATTTCTCTGATTTCATTATAACTGTTTCGGACTTTTTATCTTAAGTTTTATAAGAGAGTTGGATTTGATCACAAGGAAAACTAGTTAAAATGCTATAGATAGTTATTAAAGCACGAAAATCTTAAAATAATAGCTCTCCTAACCATGAAATCTCTAAATAAATGAATGGGTGAAAGTCAAGCACTAAAAATAAATTTCTATAATGAACCAAATTGTTAAGTAACCAAAATATAAAGTATCAATAAATAAATAACAATCTAAAAAATACTTACAATTTTTAGCAATTTATTAAAAAATACCAAACATTTCAAATTTTTCTAAATCTATTTTATATAAATACAAAAATTGGAATCTTTAAGAAATTATTGTGCTTCTGGTATTGTTCATTTACTGCAGATGGATTTCCTAAAGCATCTTTTAAAACTTTTTATTGTAAGTCTAAATTTTTCTATATTATGAAAGAGATAATTTTTTAAAATCAGAATAAATGACAAAAATAAAATAAAAAAGATATAAGTTGGCTTCCAAACTATAATTTCTTAAATCTTAAAAAACAGTATAATTTTTTGTTACTAAGCTTGTTAATGAAAAAGCATCCGATAAGTCGCAAACTAAATACTCAAACTTCAGGAATAAATCCTAAAAATAGGTTTTTTTATTATTAATTTAAGAATTAACTGAGGTTTATACTAGTTAATAGATAAATTTTTATAATAATTTAAATAATTATGAATTTAGATATGGATTACAATTTTTAAGAGAGCAAACTAATTAAAATTTTATCTAATATTAATCAAAAGAATGAAATCTAAATTTTTTTTCGAATATATGAAAAAGTTAAAATAGTTTAAAAAAGTAGAAACATGTATTAAGATGAAAAAATAGACAAAATAGTAATCATCAGATTAAAATTTGATCTCAATACAAATCCATTATAAAAATAAGATACAATTAATTTAAATTTAAGACCTTTTAAATAAATATATAAAATTTACGTTATTACTTATTATTTCTTTAAATTAAACTTTTCATTTGCTACTTATCTATTTTTATATTTAAAACGTTGAAAAATTAATTTGAACACTCAGGCTTAGTAAAACGATAACTCTATAGATTTTTTCAAGCTATAATTTTATAATTAATAATTTAAATTATATACATATGCTTTCAGTAACTTTATAAAATTATTTTTCTTATAGGAAAATTCGAAGTAACTAATAGATTAATTCTCTTTATTTTTATTTTATTATTTTTAAATCTTTTAAAGCTAAATAACTGATTTTTCGCAATAAATATTATATTTGGTATATCAATTATTTTTATAAATATTTCTATGCTATTTCTCATTAAAAATTGTTATTTTTCTCTATAAAATTTATTATTTATATCAATAAAATTAAATTTAGATAAGGAAATATCACATAAAAATTTTAAACTGTTATGTAAGCAAGATATTATATGCAAACTTAATAACTTACTTTGTTATCTATCCCTTATGGCACTATTCACTAAAAAGATCTCTAAATGAATATAATTATAACACTAACTTCACTTAAAGTCCAAATCTTATGCTTAATGATTATCATAATATTACGTCAAGCTTTTAAAGATTTCAAATTTAATATATTATAAAATTAATTGTATCAACTTTTTCTGTAATTAGCTTTCTAATCTACAATTGAAAAGTTTGATTGAAGATTATTTAAAATTTTCAAAGAATAAATTTATAAATATTCTATTAAATTTAACCCTTTTTTTAATCAAAAAGCCTAGATTGATTAATGTGATAACTTTTTTAATGAAATTTAAAGCAAAAATTCACAATATTTTAAGCTTTAAAAAATCTATTATAAGAAGACTATACATTCTTTTAAAAAATATCTAATAATTAATGCTTTTCTTTGTATTAATTATTTTCTGATCATAATTATATCATTCTAAGTTTTTATTATATTTTACTAAAAGACTGTTTAATTAAAGTTATAAAATTAAAAAATTAAATAGTTTAGATTTAACATTAAAATTACAAAATCCTATCATATATGTATTTTTGTTGCTTTGTAATATTGATTTACCTATTTAGGATATTTTAGATTATTTTTTCTTAGTTTATTTCTTTAATTCTGAAATATAAAAATTACAATATTTATTAAAATTAAAATAGATATGTGTCTATAAATATTATCTGATAATATTACTATTTTCGTATAAAAATTACGATAGTAAATGTATAAATTGTTTATATTTATAAAGAAGTATATCTAATTATATGAGTATAATACAATATTAGAACCATTTATGTAATAAAAAATGTATGAATTTTAAATAATCACAAATTAAAAATTGATTAAATAATAAAGGATAAATGCTTAATAATAATAAATTTAATTATATCAGAATTTTATTTAGAAACCTTATTTTGAAACTAATGAATAGTAGAAAATATTAACAATTCCTAAAAATTATCTTCTTGAAACCAATTAAAATTAGAAGAGCATATCAAAAAAGTTATCAAAACTGACGATTTGATTAACATCATATATTATCCGAAAGCTTTATAATTTTAAAAGATGATTAATTAAAAAATTGGCAAGGAACTTAATAGAAGTATATTAAAAAGTAAATATTCGTTAAAATTATTAAAAATTTATAATTTTATTGAACAAATTAAAATTATTCTAATTAAGGAAAGTAATGCTAATTTCTGCTAATTACATTTTATTGAAAAATTATTAAATACAAATTTTATTGATGGAAACAAAATGTTCAATTATCTAATATTTATTTATATAAATCTAAAATTAGTTTAATACAATCGAATATATCTCAGGATAATCAATTTTCAGAATTAAAATCTTCACAGAATTAATTCTTTTAAATATTATCTGAAATATAATTTAGCAATATAAAGGAATCATGATAATATCAGTTAGTATTATGCAATTATTAATTATATAAAAATGGATCTATGCTGAAATCAGGAGAACTAGTAGGTAATCTGATGCAGTATATACTGCATTGCGAGTAATCTAGTACTAGATACCATCACGGGGAAAGATGGATAAGCTCGTAAGAGACAAGCCTAACTTGCCTGAGGGTTCTCGCTAGCAGTATGAACATACTGACGCACCACTTATAACTTAACAACAAATTATAATTTGAATCTTATACAAGAAGACTGGAGCATTTGATTAAAGATTCGAGAATAATCTTTAATAAGTAGATTCCCATTTGAAGAAGTTGAAGTGGCTCATTGGACTACTAGAATTTTAACAAAAAATATTAGGAAATTTTTTTTAAATATTAGCATTAATATTGAAAGTGCTGCGCGCCAATGAGGTGATACGCGCTCTATAACCATTTTTATTAATTGATTATTCTTTACAGCTCTTATTTCTTTTATTTTCTTTTTCTTAATGATATATAAATGATAATTAGAATATTGTTATTAAATTAATAATTTTAAAGAAATATAAAAATCAACTCTTTTAAACAATATTTGACATCTAAGTCTTAATAAATAAATATTTATTTATTATATAAAATAGTTCAAACTTTATTTCTTAATCTCATAAGCCTGATAAAAATTTTAATAAATTTCAAAGATTGCAATCTGAAAACTGAAAAATATGCTAGAAAATTATGAATTAAATTAAAGATCCTGAAAATAAAATTTCTTATTTAATCACAAATAGGGTATAAAAAGGGTAAATAAATTAATAAATTTAGCCTTAAATTACTCCTAGTAATATAATGGATGCCAAAATTAAATTCTAACTTGCAGTATAAAAAAGAAAAAACTTAAGAGATGCTGATACTGCAAGAGAATAGGGCACATAGTAATAAACTGCTGGTTTTCTAAGAAAAATGAAAAGTAAAGAAAACAAAACTTTTAAATTTTAAATAAATAAATTTAATATGTTTTTATTATATTTACTAAAGAATCAATTTGCTTTTAGCACTATTTCATCAAACATTTTGAAGTATTTCTTGTTTGTCTATTTTATTTACTTCCCTCTAAGCTTTTTTATTCTTTCGTTGCTATTTTCTTCTTCTCAATTTTCATCTTTTTCTACATCTCTGTTAAAATCATCTAAATTAAGTAAACAGCTAAATTTTCTATTTAGTATTGAATAGGCATCTGATTAACCTATATAGAAGAAAGTAATATAAAAGGGAGAGATTTTAATAAAAAGTGATAGAAGCTTATGAAAGACATTAAAATTCATTGTTGAAGAATAATCGGGCTGGAGAACAGTAATTTACTAAGATGAAGTTGAGGAACAGCGAGAAATTTTAAATACCTAATACTAGAGCAAATAGTCTTAGAAAAAGAAAAAGATGCGAAACAAACATTATATAGGTTAAACTATTGATGTGTGAAACCACTATAATAATATATTATTATTATAAATGTAAAAAATATTAAAAATAAACGAATTAAAATTTCCAGCATGTTCTGTCCTTATTAAAAATCTATTATAGATACTTAAGTTCTAATTCTGAAATATTTTTCTATTTACATTAAACTATAATAATTTAAGTTATAAAAAGATTATGCTTATTTATTTATTTTCAGTTAATTAATTAATTTCAACTAAAAAAGTTTTTGGACCGGAAACTCCTTTCCGATTGCACGACCCAACGCTCTCTTTTTATGGAATAACGGGGATATCCTGTTGTGCTCCAGGCACAGTTGCTAGGGAGCTCCATCGCTATGAGTAGCCAGGCTTCAAGCCCCTACCAAGAGCGGATAATCTCAAAGACAGTGTTCCCTTCAGAAAATAACTCAGACAAGGGACTTTCTCAGCAACAGGAAGGGAACTTGTTCCTAGCCATAAAACCAGAAAGTTTAGTCACAAAGGTCATTCTCAGCTCCCACCATCTTTTCAATTATTATTTCCAGCTAAATTAAGGCATTTTAACTTTAAAGAAAAAAAGAAGAACCAAAGTAGTCAAAACAATTTAAATAATATATCAATCTTTTATTTTATTTCATCATTATTTTCCTTCATTATTAACCTCCATTTAGTACCTATTTCAAAAATATTTCTTTAGACAGAATCTGAATCAAAAGAATTATCAGATATAGAAAATAAACTCAATGATCATTAAAAGAACTAAATTCTTAAATTTTAATTCCAGAACCAACTTACTTATTAAGCTTTATCGAGAAATTAAATTCTGATTATGTTATAAAAGTAACTTGATTAATTATTATATTTGAGTTAATCTAAATAAAATCTTATTTAAACTGTAATTATTTACTCTAAAAAGTAATTGCATCTCAAGTACCAAAACGAATTGCTTCTCTAGCCAAAAAATATTTAAAAAGTATTATTCTAAAGTAATAAAAGATTAGACAAAACTTATTTCTCAGTCGTAAAGAAGCCATAAATAAACTAATCAGTATTCTAGCCTTAAGAAAATAGTATTTTTTAATATAATCTTTAAATGAAAAAGACTAAAGTTCAAAATTAATAAAAAAAGTAAAAAAAGAAAAAATTCAGCGAAAACTGTAAAATAGAAAACAAAATCTAAATTTATTAGTTTAAACATTAAAAAAATCGAAGTAAAAAAATTATTAAAAATATTAAAAATTGTATAAATATAATATACGAAAATTAAAAAAGAAAATTACATAAAAAAGGCAATAAGAGGGCTAGGAGATTCTAATAAAAAATAAGTATACAGTTTTTATAGAAAAAATCTTTGATATTTTAAAAGTAAATAGGTTAGAAATATTTAACTAATATGACTTATTTTATAAAAAATTTATTTTTATTTCTTTAATTTGATAGTTTTTTAAATCTTTTTTCGTGTTTTTTTACAAACTTCTATTTATATATTTGTTTCCATTTTTCAAGCTTTTAATATTTTATTTACTTTTTTCTATTATTTTAAAGTTTTAATCTTAATAATTATTTAAACAACTCTTTCTTTATTATTGAGAAAACTCTCTGGTTATGTACAAACATATTGAGATTGGAAGAAATAGATTGGAAAAATAGATTATCTAAAACTATAGGAGAAATTTATGATTCTAAATATAAAAGTACAAAAAATTGAATTTTTTCAATACTTAAGTCATCAAAGTGATTAGACTTAAAGTTAAAATGTATTATAAAATAAGAAAATAAGCTGAACTAAAATAAATAGAAAATCTAATTTAAACTTGAAAATAGTTAAAAACTATGAATATTGTAAGGGAATAGCTTCTAAACTTTAATTAAAAATGTTTTAAACTAGAGGAAAAAAGGTTAAAGAAAAAGAAAAAAATTGCCTAATAAAAAAATAAACAAGAAAATGTTATTTTTATTTTTAAGAAAGTTTTATGATTTTTGCTTATCATAAAAAAACTGATATGCTTCCTTTTCGACAAATTTGAAACAAGTAAGCAATTTTAAAGAGAGGTTATATTGAAAGTAGAGTTAGGTATCCAAAAAACTTGAAGTTATATTTACTAGAAAAAATTTAAATTATGCTAGAAAAAGATATCAGAAAATTAAAAGAACCTAAATAATGATTTAAAGTTATAAGAAAATCAAAAATAAAAGTAACTATTAGTTTAAATTATATAAAATATATACATTTTATATTCTCATGCAAATAAGGCTAGATTGCTACTAGCTTGGAACACTTCATCCATAAAATATGTTAAATTACTAGGTTTTGAGTATCATATTTAACAAAAAATTATAAATTTATACAATCCAGGCTTAGATACATTTATCATAAAACATAATTTAGTTAGAAACATAAATAACTTGAAATATTTAAGCTGCTTAATTGTAAATAAGTTTCCTATAAAATAAATTGATATAGTAATTAAAATATAAAATCAAAATCATTAATGAATGAAAAGCTAATAAGCCAAATTAAGATTTATATAGTTAATTTAAAGGTAATGATAAATAAGCATAGAATAAAGTGATAACGAAAAAAATTAGTTAAAATAGAATAAAAATAAGAGAAATTAAAATAAATCATATTAAATAATACATAATAACTATGTAAGGTATAAAAAAAATTAAAGCAATAATTTCAAGGATTTCAATCGACAAAGCTAGATAAATTAATTTATAAACGAAAACAAATTTGAAAAAGTTTATTACTTAGTGGTTAAAAAAGAAAATTTAAATTAAAAGCTAATCATAAATATTGCCTAAGCTTTAAATCTATTGATTAACTACGCAAAGACTTATAACCCAATTAAGGTGCTAAATAAGAAATCCAATAAAATGTATCCTAAAACTATTTATTTTATTTTAAATAAGATAGATAAAAAAACCTTAATTTAGACAAATAAGAGAAAACATCATTTTTAAATATATACTAAATTAAAAAAATAAAGCTATACAGCAAAAAAATTAAAGCAACAAAAAGAAATAAAATGAAGATAAAGTTTTAATCAATTTTCATGAATCAAATATCTTCTAATAAATTCCTTTAATATAACCTTTTAAAAAATTAGTTTAAATGAACCATGAACTAAAATCTATTTCACAAAGCACGCTTTCGCCAAATATTTTTTTAGCTAATTTGATATGAAGTAAAAGTCTAATAAATTCTAGAGGTATTATAATATTTAAACTTAAGCATTTGGATATATCTTATCAGGTTGGTTATATTTTTAAAATAAGTTTATTTAGCTTTTCAAAATAACTTTTTTATCTTTCTTTAGCTATCTATCTTTTAAATTATTACATAGTAAATGGATTTGCAATGTTAATATAATTATTAAAAGGAAAAGGCTAAAATAAATTTTTTTAATTAAACTAAAAAGTTTCAATAAATAAACAAATTAATTAACTAAAAATACAATATTAAAGCTTAGAATCTAATTAGTAACTAAAACTATTTAAACTGGTATAATTTATTTAGTTTTTCTAAATAAGGCAAATTTATTCTTATAAAAAAGAGAAGAGTAATATAATAACTATAAATTTAAAATGAAATAGGATTAAATGAATATTGATAAATAAATAAATTAGGATATAATAACTTAAAAAAGAATATTAATTGAACTTAAAAATAAAAACTTTCATTAATAATCAAAATTTAATAGAGTACTTATAATTATTTATTGATATTTCATTTTTATATTTCATTCTATATATACTTTTAATATATTATTTAACATTCAAAAATTATTAAATTAAACTTGGAAAATTAGATTTTCTTCACTCACTAAATCAGTTAATTACAAATATATTCTTATTTATGTAACATTCATTAACACTTATAATTTGTCTTTCCTTCTATTGATTTTCTTAATAACTCTTGATTAGCTACAAAGGTTATATTTAAACTTCACCTTGATCAGTAAAAACTTAAACTTTATTACGATCCTCATTATTTTATAAAAGACTCGTGATTTATATATCAGGTAGTATAATAAAATTTTACTATTCTTAAGCTTCATAGTCTAAGTTACTGATTGATTGGATTAAACTATTTTAAACAACTATATCAGGAAATGGTTTCCTAGGTTTGTAGTTACTTGAATGTTAAGAAGTTTTTCTAAAAGATGAATAAAATTTATTTTTAACACAGTTATCTGTTCTACCAGGTAAAAATTGAGCTATTTTAGCCCATTTGTTTCCATATATTTTTTACTTTTCAATTAGAATTTTAAGTTCTTCATCAGTTCATTTATTTTTTACTATATTACTATCTAAATGATTGTGCCATCTTTCTCTGCATTGTTTAGGTGACCTATGCATAAGTTTAAAATCTGAAGTGAACTAATGAGAAACCTGATTTCAGGCTTTAGTTCCATGTTCTTGTACAAGAGTAATGATAGCTTCATCTTCTTGCTTTGTCCACGTTCGTCGAAACACTTCCATATTATAATAATGCAGGTTGACTGAGTTGAAATAGAAGAATTTATTTACTGAAATTAAAAAATAGAATGATATACTTAGTCTTTCTCATATTTACTGAAATTAAATGAATATAAAGCTTATACTACAGCCATTAATTATAGTACCTCTAGCTAAATAAGTGTTTCTTTAATTTATTATATTTTACTTTCATGCTAATCAATTAGATAAGAGTCATTAAGTGCTTGTAGATTAAAGTACAAGAATAGTAGCATATCATTATTAATTGTAAAACTAAACTAAATTAAATCATTTAAATATCTTTTCTATAAGGTAATATTTATATCTTTATAAATAGAGTTTTATCATCTAATTATCAAAATAGATAAGCAATAGTTATAAGAAATAACTCATAGCTAACTTTATTACTTTTCATTAGTCAATCTGAAGCTAAATATTTAATACTGCTACTATAATTATTTAGCTAAACATTATATTTTATCATTTAAACCTTTATATTAATAAAAATGGAGAACACGGGTATCGATCCCGTTGCCTCTCGTATGCGAAACGAGCGCTCTACCATTTGAGCTAGATCCCCTCTTAGATATAGTTTAATGACTTCCTTAATAAATGAAATAGTTCTAAGAGTTAGTTAGTTCATATATATTATATGATTATTAACTATTTAAGGTATTTATAAAATATATCAAAATCAATTCTTAGTAACTAATATATAATTAAAGCTATTATCAAGGATATAAGGTAACTAGTTAAATATAATTTATTTGTTTTTTAAATTAAGTTCTATAATTAGCATTTTCGAAAAATAACAAAGTCTAAAAACAATTTTTATGTAAAGTTAATTAAACTAGAAAGTAATTGATTTACTTTAACTAGATTTATTAATTTCTTTATGATAATTAATTAAAATAATTTATTATTAATCTGCTACTTACCTAATTCTTAGTAGATTGAGTGTTTATAAAATAAGTTAATAATTAGATATAGCTTAGATTTTATTACAGACTTATTTAAATATTATGATTATTAATCTTATTATTTTAAATATTTATCTTATTAATATACTAAATTTAGGTTTATTACGAAATAATAAATAGAATAGATATCTATTTACTAAAGCTACTAAGAGTCATTTATTGAATCTTCTTTTTTTAATTATCGAATATGTTTTTAAATTTAGTTTCTTTCTTAAAATAAATATATTGATACTTCATTAATGATAAGCATTTCATCATAATCACTATTTAATATATTTATCATACATAAGTCTTTATTCAATTTATAAAATTATTATCTAAGACTTAAAACAGGTTAATTTATCTCAAACTAAGAAACTTTAAGATTAAAGTTTAGTTGATTATTAAAATATGGGTTTAACAATATATTACAGATTTATTGATATGACATAAGGTATTTAAAGTGATTTTTTATTTTTTTAAAGATATAATTTTATGGAATCATTCAAATGATATATAAGTTTATTATATATAAAAGCTAAAAATTTATAGTTTTTTCTCTTTAGATTACTAAAAGCTTTTTAAGATATTTTTTGAGTTTCTCTTTCTTTAGAAGATCACAAAGATAAATATTTATTATATTTAATTATTAGTAAGAACTGTAAAATACGAATGCTTAATTACTTTATTATAATTTACTTATATTGTATTTTCTTAGATAGTTAATAGATTAAGTTATTCACTTTACGAAGTTAAATTTAAACATCTAACTTTAATAGCTCTAAATAAATATAAGTCTGTGAAAAGTAAATTAAAAAGACTAATTTAGCTTAAAATATAATTACTAAAAAGATCTTAATTATTAAGATGAGATTAATTATTTTTTCTATTTTTATTATTTAATAAGCTATAGTATGGATTGATATTTTTTTGTATTTTTTGTTTAAATTCTATTATATATTAAAATATTTATTTATTTTTCTTTCTTTAATTTTTAATTTATTTCATGATAAAAAATTAAAAAAAACTTATGATTTTTAATTACTTTATTAGATTACTTTGCTTTCATGCTAAATATTGCTCTTTACTTTCTATTTTCATATTAACTTTATATTTACCTAGATTTATCTTTTAGTATTGAAGTATAATAGGGTTTATATAAAGAAAGCATATAACTCTGTTATTATATACTGTTAACCTTTTAGGAAAATTTAAAGTAACTAAGAAATTATTATAATCTTGGTGAACTAACTAGATTTTTATAGTTTAACTTGTTATGCAACTAAAAATTCTTATCTAAAAATTGTTAATTCAGATATTTTTATATACCATCTTTGTCTCTAACCACATCTTATAAGAGGTTCCTGATTTATAAATTTGAAAGAGTGAATTTGTGTTTTATATACTTCGTTAAAATGTATTTATATTTAAGACTTTAGATATTCCTTCTAAAGTAAAATTGATTTATTTTGTTATTTGCTGATATTCTACTTGATCATTTTATTATTATAGTCTTAAGAAAGAGTATTTAAATTAATTTTCTTACTTTAGGTATATCATAGTTTTCTAAATATCATAGAAGCAATTTAATTAAAATAAATTGCTGAGATAAATGTAAATATCTTATGCTGATATTGTAAGGAATGTAATTATTAATATTTTAAGCAAAATAAATGGTAGTTACTTAATTAAAATGATAACTCTTAGTGCAGTTAAAAAGGAAAATTTAAGATTTATAGAGAATATTTTTATATTATACTTTTAATTATTTTGTGTTAGCAATTTTGTTTCAGAGATGCGAAACTCCTTTGTAACAAAGTTAGATTAAAAAATTAAATTTTATGATATTCAAACAGAAAAAGAATTATAGAGGCAACTATTTTATTTTTAAATAATGATGCCTTTAACTAATGTTTGGCTTATATATTTAATTCACAAGTTAATTTTTGCATTCAAAAGATTTAAAAAGATAGATATTATAACAGAGAATCTAAAAGGCTTAGAAAAAGTAAGTTAATAAGTTATTATGACTTATGACTATTTCAGTTATTCTAGATTGGCTTTAGTCTATTATTTTAAAGTTTTATCAATTAAAAATTATAAGCTTTATAGAATTTTTTTAAATACATTGCTTAAAAGAATAGAAGGGTTTTATAAATAGGCTAAGTATTTTTTTATCTTTAGTTTTAATATACAGATAGATTATGTTTAAATATCCTAAGTTATTTTATCTAGAAAAAAAAGTATAATCTTCATACTACGATTCTCTTCCTAATTCATTTAGTTAAAAAATTATCAATTTAAATGTGTTACTTAGTTGGTTTAATATAGGATGCTAATCATTTTAACAAGTTAATAATACTATTGCAATAATGAAAAATATGCTAATATAAGCTAATAAACTTAAAGATGGCAAAAGTAATATATTCTTAGATTAAAACTCTTAGTTTTAGCTTATTGATTAACTTTTTTGTTTATCTATTTTAAAACGTTAACTGGTATTAGAATTTTCCAAAATTATTAAATTCCACGAGTATAAGCGAGTTTTAAACAGAAATTTTTTGGTTGATGAATTCAGACATATCTAAAATCTAAGAAGCTAGACAAGTTTAATGAATAGAATAATAAAAGAAATGCTTGATTTTTGAAATCCTAATTATATTTATTTTTATGTGTTGAAATGCAAATTCAATATATTTGTACTTTTAAGAGGAAATGCTTATAATTTTCTCAATTTATATACCTTAAATATAAAGTTATGAAAGAAATTTTTATAAACGAATATGATTTTTATTCTAAAAATATTACTTAAAATAAGTTTTTTTAGAGAATTTTAAATTAAAAAATAATACCAATTAGTAATTTAGTTTATAGTCTTTGAAATGTAAATTAAAAAATACTTATTGAATTCGATAATTTATTATACAGAATGCATGCAGTTAATAAAAAAGTATTAAGAAATAGACATTAAATACTCTAGTTAGTATGAAAGATTAATAGCAAAAGTATAGTATAAATTAACAAAACCATCTGTCTCACTTATAAAGGGAGCAGTTAATGATTTATGTAATATAGTTGTAAGAATGATTATATAGTCAGAGTTATTAATAAATATATTTAAGTAACAGGAAAAACAAAATAAATTTAAATTAAATATAATTTTTAATAGACCTTGACCTTTCGTAAAATATAAGGATAAAAGCATAATTATTTTATATGTATCTAAGTGGTTTAAGAAATATTTCTATTTTCTTAAAAATGAATAAAATCATATAAAATTAAACAGTAAGTCATCAAGTAAGCTTTCTTAAGCTTTAAAGCAATTTAAGTCTTATACTATATATAAGTTAATTATAATCATATAAGAGATATTTTTATTAATTATATAAAAAATGAAAATGCTTTTATCTACTTTGAAATATAAAAGGTTTTTATTTAAAAGTTAAACTTTCTAATTATTTCTATTAGTAATTTATGATTAAGATGTCAGGTTATGTTTTTATTAATCAAACCTCTACATATTTAAATTACTCTATCAAATATTTCTCTTTAAAATATAAAAATTATTGTACTTCTTCTCGTTTTGCTCTAATATGTTCTTATAAATAAAAGCATCTTTTCCTAAACTTAGTTCTGAAAGGTTTGTTAATTAAAAGAAATTTTAAAATAAGTTTTGGAATTAAGCAAAGTATTTTGATTATGTTTACTTAAATGGGTTGTAATTCCTTAATCGAATATGATGATTCTTTATGAGATTCAAAGATGTAAAATCAGATAATTTTTCTAAATATTTAGACATTTTAATAGAAACTAAAGAAAAAGCCAAGTAATTGAAAAATAAAAATTAGAAATTACGACTGTAAGAGTAAAAACTCACGTAAAATATGAATAATATCCTTTATTTACTGTTTAGTACCTCTAATTTTAAAAACTTGGCTTTAAGAAATAATGTTTTATGCTTTTTTGGAGAACAGGAAGTTCTAGTAAAAAATTAAATAGAAATTAGCTTAGTTTAATGATTAAGAACACGTCCTAAAATTCATTCCTATCTGAGAAAGTTAATTTGATTTTACTATGCTTTATAATTCTAGTAATCGTTATTCTAAATTATGTGCTCGTTGAATTTAGAATTTGATTGTTTCTTAGATATTTTATTTAAAATCTGAAAAAATTTGATGGACAAGTAGTTAACTAGGTAAATACATTTATAACTAGATAAACTTATATCTTATAATTTTTAACATTGAACTAAAATATACACAACTAGAAATACTTAACTGTAAATGAGAAAATAGTGTTGTTGAAGTATCGAACTTAGTTATAAAAACTAAAATTAATTTTAATTATATTTATTTTCTCCATTTTAATATTAGTTTGCTTAGCTTATAACTGGATTATATGTAAATAGTTAAATTAATTATATTTTTGCCTTATTTGGTATTTTAAATTACAATATTAAGCAATGATTCTTTCTAAAACTAGGATATGTAAATTAAAGTTAGCTAAAAAATACTATATAATAAGATAATTTACATCTGATTTCTAGCATCAAAATGGTTTTTCTCATAGAAATTCAAAAAGCATGCTTAATGAAACTTAAATTTATCTCTCTCAAATAAAATTTCCTTATTTTTACGTTTTACTTATGTCATTGCACAAAAGATTTAAGTCTTTATTGATTTATTTAGCATACTTATGCTAAAATGCATTTACTTGAGTAATCTCAAATTAGTTATTAGTTTCATTATTACTTTTATTTATAGGAAAAAAGGGATCGCTTACCGAATACAATTTTAGGTAAATACAGGCTGATGCAAGAAAATCCAAGATACATTTAAGGATTTTAAGCTGAATAACTTTAAATGATTTGTATGAAATGAGTTATATTAAAATATTTATAGCTTTTAATATAACTGGAATACATTTTTAACTGTCAGCTTGCCTTTTTTAAATCAATTTCATGTTAATTCATATTAAATCCATTTTTATTCAGACACATATTCGATAAAATCCAATTATAAAATAAAAAAACTAGATTCACTAAATTAGAGCCATGGAATATTCTAAGATATTTAGAATAGACTAAGATAATTATATTGAGATATTATGATTTTGCTAATTTAAAAGTTTATAGTCAATATAGCTTTAGAAGTTTAATTTGTATATTTAATCATAACTCATAATAGCAGTGCTTATTAGCAGTTATTCATGAAATTTAATCAAGAATTTTATATTTAAAATCCTAGATAAAAACTAAGATTAAGTTATCTTCCATTACTCAATAATAATAATGGCTAGAAATACTCTTAAATCTTAGAGTCTCTTTATTTCAATACTCAATCTACTAATAATATTGAGCTTATTTACCTCTTCTATTGCTTGCACGAAAGATGAAGACTCTGTAGAAACTACTACTGAGGAAAAATCTGCCTTGGCTGGAGTAATTTTCGAAGGAGTAGTCATTTAAGAATGGGAGTAAGGGAATGCTTTAAAGCAAGTAAAATATTACAAGGGTTGTGGCTCTAGTTAAGTAAATGTTTCAGCCTTTGAGGGCGGCTCTGCATGTAGTTCTGATCCCTATCCTGTAGGTTATAAACTTATAATATTCGGATGTGGATATGGTGACTAATTTTATTTGAATGATAAATTTATTGGAAGAAACGCAGTTGAATGAACTTAAGAAGAATCAGATGAAATAATTGATTTTTTAAACTTACAAGAAGGACCAACAGAAGGGGATAAATGCGGAACTTATTATTCAGATGAATGTTCTTCTGATTTAGATGGATATAGAGAAGAAAATGGAAATGAAAAAGAAGAAGAGAAAAATGATTCAGGTTTTATTTTGAAAAGTATTACTCTAATACTTATGCTATTTTGGCTGATATGATGAGCACAACAAAGTTAAATAGAAAAAATACTTTTATATATTTTTATATCTAATAATTTAATAGTTCTTAAAAAATAGCTATATAAGTTACCCTTTACTTTTAAAGAAAATTCTCATTCATATATATTTTTATTGACTTTTCTAGTTATTTATTTATTTTCAATTTTAGTCTTTTCCCATTCTTAAATCTTTCAGTTTAAAATCCTTATATTAACAAATTAACCATATCCTTTCTTAAGTTTCTATATACAAAATATACTAAAGAAAATAGAGTTTAAGGCACTTTGCTTAATTACAAATTCTAAGAATAAAAATCTATTTACAATTTTTATTTTGAAAACAGCTTTAAATTTGAAAAAGTGAAGAGTGGGCAATGAAGAATTTAATCTAATATAATAAAGTTTATATATTTTACTTATTTTTAAATTTAGATAAGTTGAGTATCAATAGTAAGTAATTCTATGCTTCATAGTAATAGACACTAATTTAATAAATACTAAAATAACTTTATTCTATCTATCCATACTAAAAAAGTCTAAAGCAATCATATCTTATTTCTTAGTAAACTAAATCACATTAACTGAAATTTTCTTTTTTAATAGTAATGAATATTAGAAAAATTGTATGAATTCTCTGTATAGCTATTAATAAAATAGAGAGCCAAAAAAATTTTAAATCTCAAATTAATAAAAAAACTTGAAAAATAAATAAAATTAAAAAGGCATTCATTAAGGATATGCTATAGAAATAACCTTATAGTACCTTATTATTAAAATAAGTTTTCTAGATAGTTAGAATTTAAATTAGGTTTGAAATTATATTTGATAGATTTTATAATTTAATCTGCTCTTCTGTAATTTTTATATTTATAAAAATTTGGGTAAAGCAAGTTGATGGGGTTTATAATGGTATCTAAAATAAGTTGATATATACTAACACAGATAAAGTAAAATAATGAATTATTAATATATGACTTTAATTATTATTAGTAAGTTCTATTTATCTTCTTATTATAGAGACTATTGCATTAACTATATAATGGGTCTTTATACTAATAATTATAAAAATTAAAGAAGTTTAAGTTATTAATACTTTTCGCTAATTATAGAATTAAAGGCTGTTTTAATAGTTTCTTTAGTTGCTTTATAGGAAGCAATATATTTAAATGAAATAAAGCTATAATATCATAAAAGAATACTCAAGTACTTGAGTAACTATATAAAGGCAAAGTATAGTTAGGATACTTATTATTTAGTTTCTTAAATCTTGAGAGTTAGTTATTTCTGATTTTACTTAAATGAATGCAATTTAGCTTTCTTATTATTTTATTGGAATGCATTCATCTTAAATGCAGTCTATTATTTATAAATAATTAAAAGCATATTGTTAGTCATTAAAGTTACGCAAATTTAAGTAGCCCTTTATTTCCTTGCAAGTAACTCTTATTTGATAATATAAATTAATAAAGGAACTTTATATTAAATTAGCTTTTTTATCCATAACTATTAATAGCAAAAGATTCAAATTAATGAGCAATTGAATGTGATTAAACATTCTGAAATTGAATAAAAGCAGTTTTAATATTTACCTTTAACATACTTAGTATGCCACTTAATTAAAATATACCTACCATTTTTATTACTACCCAGAATCAGAAATTAACACAATATCTTAAAATTTCAGATAAAAACCCCTTTAATATTTAGTGAGTAAAGGGAAACTTTATCTAATATTAGGAGGTAAAATAAAAAATCGATATTACTTCACTATAAAAGCTAAGAATAGGCTAGCCTTATTTAATATCAGTAATCTCTAATATAATATATATCTTTAATATCAAACTAAGCTTTGTTTGCTACTTAAAATAAAGGATATAAAAATAATTTAAACTAATAATTATTATAGAAAAATCTAAATAAGTACAATATCTTCATTAGCAAGTTTATTATAAAGTTATTAGTTTAGAAGTATAAAATACTATAATAAGAAAAAGAAGGAAGTAGCTTTGTAGCTAGTGATAGGAATTAAAATACTTAATTTTGAAAGTCTAAATATATACTAAGTATATGAATATAATAAAACACTAAGTTATCTCTAAGTAATTAAGTAAAACAATATAACAATTAATTTAATCTTAAATATAAGAATTAAAGTAAAAGAGCAAATCATAAAGATAAACTTTTATTTATATAATTTAATCTGGCTCTTCTTAGTAAAATTTAATTATAAGAAAGTAGTTGATGGTTATAGCAATAATTAAATCAATTTAAAGGACATTATATTGTTATTTATAATAAAGAAAGGAATAGTAAAACTTTAGGGAAATAGTTAAAAATAGCATGCTGTAAGTAAAAAATTCCTATTTAATAACCATCAAAGGCATTATTAGCAAGATAATAGTTTTATACTATGTTATTTAAGCCTTTATAAAGTAAATGAAATGAAGTTAATGTACTCAGCATGCTTATTAAAGTAACAATAGCAAGATAAAATCTTTCAGGGATTTAAATATATCTTTCTTATCTTTTTATTTAAAATTAGTAACATATCCACTTAGTCTTTATCATTCAAATCATTTAAACAATATAATCATCTACCATTGGAATATAATCTGTGAAAATAGGAAAAGAAGCACTTAAAGGTTAAATCACTTATAATAGAGCAAATTTACCAGAAGGATTAAAAAGTTGTATTCCTTTTTATATGAATTACCTTAATAGGTTTGATATATTAAAATAGTATAGCAGTTATAAAATGGTTGAATAAGACAACTAGCATTAAAACGAACAATTGATGCAACTTTCCTTAAAAATACTTTAAATTAAACCTGAGAGAAGAAGTCCTAATTAAGTACGCTTGCTCTTAAATTTCTTCTAACATTTGGATTTTTTTAAGAATTTTAAAGGAGCACAATTATTAAGGTATTATCGAAAAGCTTTGCAAATATCTAACTTTTCACTTTTGCCCTAAGAATAAGTATCTGTTTAGATTTGGAGATGAGGGAGATAAGTTTTATATCATACTGAAAGGAAGTGTTGATGTTTTAGTTCCGTTAATGTTAAAAAAGCTAAAACCATCGCTCATTAGATTAACGTCTATAAAAATAAAAAGCTACAGTAGTAGAAATAGACTTACTAAACCTTCGTAAAGAGACTACAGTTAAAATTTAAGAAGCAGATGGAAAGTTAAAGTGGTGATTTGTTTTAGTTTGTAAAACAATTATAGAATGAGGAGATTTAAATTTCCAAAATCTAAAGCTTTAAAAAAGTAATCAGAAAAGTGAAACTTGTATTAAATCTTAAGATTTAACAATCCATTAAGAAAAAATATTGCTAAGTCAATATAAGCCCCCTGGAGAGCTTATTAGATCTATATACTTTAAAAAGAACAATGATTAAGGAAGTATCAACAATGAATATGGAGCATCTAATAATTAGAGTTTTGAAGGGAAAGGCAAATTAAGCAACTCAATCTCAGAAGAAGATGAAAGCTACTTACTTAATTACAGTTAGAACTACTAATCCTAATCATTTATTGATAGCCAATATTAGTAGAAGGATAAATAGGGATAATAATTGGTTAATATGTATCCTAAAAAGAAGAAAAGAGTAAAGAAGAAATATATATTACAATAAGATAACGATCTGAGAGACAGACTTCCTATTAAAAAGTAAATATACTTAAGGTGGGAAAATCTTTTGGAGAATAGGCTCTTCATCTCACTAATCAACGTTCAGCTTCAGTTTTCTGCACTTAAGATTGCTATTTCGCAGTTCTTGATCGTGATAAATACAAGCTATTTTATTTGATTATGATCAAATTCGTCTAGACGAAATATTAAAATTTATATAGGAAATAGGAATCTTTGGTGGATGGGACTAGAATAGGCTTTTTGGGATAAATTATATGTTTAGGATAGTAGAAGTAAGCAAAGATAACGTAGTATTTAAAGAATCTGAAATGTCTGAATACTTTTATTTTGTAGTAAGTGGAATATTTAAGGTAAGATTTTTATATAGAGGTTCATTTAAATTGAAATTCAAATAAAGAAATTACAGAGTCTTCCAAAAATATTTTATCTTCTCTCTAAACCCACTAAATCTAAATATCTGAACATTAAAGACTTTCTATTATAGGAGCTTATGAAGTTATCACTGGCCTTCCTTATTACTCGACTTGTAAATGTGTATAGCAAGGAAAACTTTACAAAGTAAATTGGTAAAAATTTAGTTCTAGAATCTCCTAATCAAGGACACTGTTAATGATAAAAGAACTTTCCGTTTAAGTATTTGAGAATGATTAATCCTGTAGAAAATAAATTATCGAAAATTGGTTGAAGCTGAAAAAAGAAAAGATATCTTAAGGGTTTAAGAATATATAGAACAGATAAAGTTAGACTAGAAAATAAGCTTTAATCAGCAATCTTAAAGCAGAAATTTTCTTAAGGAGAAAATTTAGACTATGAATTAAGATGCTCTAAAACCAATATATACGAAACACTAATAAAAGATGTAAGGAAATTAAAATCTAGAATGACTAAGGAATTTCATCAGTTCAGAAATAAATCATTTAAGATGTATCTGCGAAACATGTCAAAACTCTTCTTAGTACTAATAAAAAAGCTGAGTAGTTAAACTTAGTATAATTGAATAGGTATGGAATAATTAAACTCCTAGAAGAAAAGCAAAAATAAAAATTGGAGTAATTAAATATGAGAAAGACATGAAAATTTAAGCCTAAGATACCTCTGAGTAAAATAGTTAATAATATAGCAGTCATAATGATCTGCTATAAAATTATTACAAAGTTTTGACTAGCAAGAATTGTATGAATATTATATAGGATAATATAGAAACTTAGTGTTAGTAATTTATGCCTCGACCTAAACTTCCTAGCAGAGAATTTGATAAAATAAAATCTATAACTTTCGAAGTCTTAAAATTCTCCTTTAATAATATAACTAGACCTAGTTCTCATAGCTAAATTTAAAAGAGACCAAATACAACTTTAAGTGATAAAAGAGTGAAAGTATATAATTAAAATCCAAATTCTAACGTAGGTTGAGGGTAAAAAAGCAAAATTAAAAATTAAAAATTAGAGCTTTCGCCTAAAAATTAAATTCGAGCTTATTCTGCAAATCAAAGTCCAGTAATTTCTCCTAACTAATGTTCTTAATAATTTATTAGCTGGTAATTATAAAATTAAGTAAGCAAGCCTAAATTATAAATATTCCAAACAAAAGTTCATAATAAATCCTAAGACTATAATATGAAATTTTCTTAATAGCAAAAACCATATTGAAAGTGATTAG
>CAMPDV010003781.1:0-39593 GCA_946699065.1 Loxodes magnus
TAATGAATAACATGTGAAAAATCATAAATGTTAAGTCTATGAAGCATAAAAAAGAGAGCTTGAAAATAAAAATATTTTCTTAAAAAAGATGTAAAAGCGCCTCGGAATAATAAAATCATGCTACAGCGCTAATGCATATGAATCTTCTAAATAAATAACAAAAAATTATAAAAATGAAACCACTGCATCTAAATATAAAATAATTTAAGAGTGAAAGAGAAATGAACAACATAAAAATAACGGAACTCCCGCAACTAATATATATGATTTGCTAATAATGTAATGGAATAATGCTTCGGATATAAAACCGAGCCACCTGCGTAGAATATAAAAGATGTGTTACAAAAAAGATAGAAAATTAAGTGCAAGTGAATAATGGTACCCCTGCGTCTAATATATATGAACTTCATAAGTAAAAAAGACTTACAAATATAAAAATTAGTATAAAAGTGGATGAAAAATGATGCGAAAAAACAATGTCATAACATAAAAATAGAGAAAGTGACAAATAAATTGAGTGTAATCGCAATGATGAACATAAATTGACTGCTTAAAAAAGATAATATTTGGCAAAAAAGGATAATAGATTAGAAAGCTTAGAAATATAAAGCGAATGAACAAATAAAAACAAATCATAAACAATTAAAAAAGCTGCATGAATGAGAATATAATAAAACGTGAAAAATATAATAAAAGAGGATAAACGAGGCTAAACGGGTGACACTTCTGTTCGAGATAAAGTAGTTGATTAGGATAAAGAAGTTGATTAAAGTAAAGAAATATAGAATTGAAAGCTCAAAAAAGCAATTAACATGAGCAATAAAGAAATGAACAGAAAATTGATATAAAACTTAATGAATAACATGTGAAAAATCATAAATGTTAAGTCTATGAAGCATAAAAAAGAGAGCTTGAAAATAAAAATATTTTCTTAAAAAAGATGTAAAAGCGCCTCGGAATAATAAAATCATGCTACAGCGCTAATGCATATGAATCTTCTAAATAAATAACAAAAAATTATAAAAATGAAACCACTGCATCTAAATATAAAATAATTTAAGAGTGAAAGAGAAATGAACAACATAAAAATAACGGAACTCCCGCAACTAATATATATGATTTGCTAATAATGTAATGGAATAATGCTTCGGATATAAAACCGAGCCACCTGCGTAGAATATAAAAGATGTGTTACAAAAAAGATAGAAAATTAAGTGCAAGTGAATAATGGTACCCCTGCGTCTAATATATATGAACTTCATAAGTAAAAAAGACTTACAAATATAAAAATTAGTATAAAAGTGGATGAAAAATGATGCGAAAAAACAATGTCATAACATAAAAATAGAGAAAGTGACAAATAAATTGAGTGTAATCGCAATGATGAACAAAAATTGACTGCTTAAAAAAGATAATATTTGGCAAAAAAAGGATAATAGATTAGAAAGCTTAGAAATATAAAGCGAATGAACAAATAAAAACAAATCATAAACAATTAAAAAAGCTGCATGAATGAGAATATAATAAAACGTGAAAAATATAATAAAAGAGGATAAACGAGGCTAAACGGGTGACACTTCTGTTCGAGATAAAGTAGTTGATTAGGATAAAGAAGTTGATTAAAGTAAAGAAATATAGAATTGAAAGCTCAAAAAAGCAATCAACATGAGCAATAAAGAAATGAACAGAAAATTGATATAAAACTTAATGAATAACATGTGAAAAATCATAAATGTTAAGTCTATGAAGCATAAAAAAGAGAGCTTGAAAATAAAAATATTTTCTTAAAAAAGATGTAAAAGCGCCTCGGAATAATAAAATCATGCTACAGCGCTAATGCATATGAATCTTCTAAATAAATAACAAAAAATTATAAAAATGAAACCACTGCATCTAAATATAAAATAATTTAAGAGTGAAAGAGAAATGAACAACATAAAAATAACGGAACTCCCGCAACTAATATATATGATTTGCTACATAATGTAATGGAATAATGCTTCGGATATAAAACCGTGCCACCTGCGTAGAATATAAAAGATGTGTTACAAAAAAGATAGAAAATTAAGTGCAAGTGAGTAATGGTACCCCTGCGTCTAATATATATGAACTTCATAAGTAAAAAAGACTTACAAATATAAAAATTAGTATAAAAGTGGATGAAAAATGATGCGAAAAAACAATGTCATAACATAAAAATAGAGAAAGTGACAAATAAATTGAGTGTAATCGCAATGATGAACATAAATTGACTGCTTAAAAAAGATAATATTTGGCAAAAAAAGGATAATAGATTAGAAAGCTTAGAAATATAAAGCGAATGAACAAATAAAAACAAATCATAAACAATTAAAAAAGCTGCATGAATGAGAATATAATAAAACGTGAAAAATATAATAAAAGAGGATAAACGAGGCTAAACGGGTGACACTTCTGTTCGAGATAAAGTAGTTGATTAGGATAAAGAAGTTGATTAAAGTAAAGAAATATAGAATTGAAAGCTCAAAAAAGCAATTAACATGAGCAATAAAGAAATGAACAGAAAATTGATATAAAACTTAATGAATAACATGTGAAAAATCATAAATGTTAAGTCTATGAAGCATAAAAAAGAGAGCTTGAAAATAAAAATATTTTCTTAAAAAAGATGTAAAAGCGCCTCGGAATAATAAAATCATGCTACCGCGCTAATGCATATGAATCTATCTAAATAGATAACAAAAACATATAAAAATGTGACCACTGCATCTAAATATAAAATAATTTAAGAGTGAAAGAGAAATGAACAACATAAAAATAACGGAACTCCCGCAACTAATATATATGATTTGCTACATAATGTAATGGAATAATGCTTCGGATATAAAACCGTGCCACCTGCGTAGAATATAAAAGATGTGTTACAAAAAAGATAGAAAATTAAGTGCAAGTGAGTAATGGTACCCCTGCGTCTAATATATATGAACTTCATAAGTAAAAAAGACTTACAAATATAAAAATTAGTATAAAAGTGGATGAAAAATGATGCGAAAAAACAATGTCATAACATAAAAATAGAGAAAGTGACAAATAAATTGAGTGTAATCGCAATGATGAACATAAATTGACTGCTTAAAAAAGATAATATTTGGCAAAAAAAGGATAATAGATTAGAAAGCTTAGAAATATAAAGCGAATGAACAAATAAAAACAAATCATAAACAATTAAAAAAGCTGCATGAATGAGAATATAATAAAACGTGAAAAATATAATAAAAGAGGATAAACGAGGCTAAACGGGTGACACTTCTGTTCGAGATAAAGTAGTTGATTAGGATAAAGAAGTTGATTAAAGTAAAGAAATATAGAATTGAAAGCTCAAAAAAGCAATTAACATGAGCAATAAAGAAATGAACAGAAAATTGATATAAAACTTAATGAATAACATGTGAAAAATCATAAATGTTAAGTCTATGAAGCATAAAAAAGAGAGCTTGAAAATAAAAATATTTTCTTAAAAAAGATGTAAAAGCGCCTCGGAATAATAAAATCATGCTACCGCGCTAATGCATATGAATCTATCTAAATAGATAACAAAAACATATAAAAATGTGACCACTGCATCTAAATATAAAATAATTTAAGAGTGAAAGAGAAATGAACAACATAAAAATAACGGAACTCCCGCAACTAATATATATGATTTGCTACAAATGTAATGGAATAATGCTTCGGATATAAAACCGTGCCACCTGCGTAGAATATAAAAGATGTGTTACAAAAAAGATAGAAAATTAAGTGCAAGTGAGTAATGGTACCCCTGCGTCTAATATATATGAACTTCATAAGTAAAAAAGACTTACAAATATAAAAATTAGTATAAAAGTGGATGAAAAATGATGCGAAAAAACAATGTCATAACATAAAAATAGAGAAAGTGACAAATAAATTGAGTGTAATCGCAATGATGAACATAAATTGACTGCTTAAAAAAGATAATATTTGGCAAAAAAAGGATAATAGATTAGAAAGCTTAGAAATATAAAGCGAATGAACAAATAAAAACAAATCATAAACAATTAAAAAAGCTGCATGAATGAGAATATAATAAAACGTGAAAAATATAATAAAAGAGGATAAACGAGGCTAAACGGGTGACACTTCTGTTCGAGATAAAGTAGTTGATTAGGATAAAGAAGTTGATTAAAGTAAAGAAATATAGAATTGAAAGCTCAAAAAAGCAATTAACATGAGCAATAAAGAAATGAACAGAAAATTGATATAAAACTTAATGAATAACATGTGAAAAATCATAAATGTTAAGTCTATGAAGCATAAAAAAGAGAGCTTGAAAATAAAAATATTTTCTTAAAAAAGATGTAAAAGCGCCTCGGAATAATAAAATCATGCTACCGCGCTAATGCATATGAATCTATCTAAATAGATAACAAAAACATATAAAAATGTGACCACTGCATCTAAATATAAAATAATTTAAGAGTGAAAGAGAAATGAACAACATAAAAATAACGGAACTCCCGCAACTAATATATATGATTTGCTACAAATGTAATGGAATAATGCTTCGGATATAAAACCGTGCCACCTGCGTAGAATATAAAAGATGTGTTACAAAAAAGATAGAAAATTAAGTGCAAGTGAGTAATGGTACCCCTGCGTCTAATATATATGAACTTCATAAGTAAAAAAGACTTACAAATATAAAAATTAGTATAAAAGTGGATGAAAAATGATGCGAAAAAACAATGTCATAACATAAAAATAGAGAAAGTGACAAATAAATTGAGTGTAATCGCAATGATGAACATAAATTGACTGCTTAAAAAAGATAATATTTGGCAAAAAAAGGATAATAGATTAGAAAGCTTAGAAATATAAAGCGAATGAACAAATAAAAACAAATCATAAACAATTAAAAAAGCTGCATGAATGAGAATATAATAAAACGTGAAAAATATAATAAAAGAGGATAAACGAGGCTAAACGGGTGACACTTCTGTTCGAGATAAAGTAGTTGATTAGGATAAAGAAGTTGATTAAAGTAAAGAAATATAGAATTGAAAGCTCAAAAAAGCAATTAACATGAGCAATAAAGAAATGAACAGAAAATTGATATAAAACTTAATGAATAACATGTGAAAAATCATAAATGTTAAGTCTATGAAGCATAAAAAAGAGAGCTTGAAAATAAAAATATTTTCTTAAAAAAGATGTAAAAGCGCCTCGGAATAATAAAATCATGCTACCGCGCTAATGCATATGAATCTATCTAAATAGATAACAAAAACATATAAAAATGTGACCACTGCATCTAAATATAAAATAATTTAAGAGTGAAAGAGAAATGAACAACATAAAAATAACGGAACTCCCGCAACTAATATATATGATTTGCTACAAATGTAATGGAATAATGCTTCGGATATAAAACCGTGCCACCTGCGTAGAATATAAAAGATGTGTTACAAAAAAGATAGAAAATTAAGTGCAAGTGAGTAATGGTACCCCTGCGTCTAATATATATGAACTTCATAAGTAAAAAGACTTACAAATATAAAAATTAGTATAAAAGTGGATGAAAAATGATGCGAAAAAACAATGTCATAACATAAAAATAGAGAAAGTGACAAATAAATTGAGTGTAATCGCAATGATGAACATAAATTGACTGCTTAAAAAAGATAATATTTGGCAAAAAAAGGATAATAGATTAGAAAGCTTAGAAATATAAAGCGAATGAACAAATAAAAACAAATCATAAACAATTAAAAAAGCTGCATGAATGAGAATATAATAAAACGTGAAAAATATAATAAAAGAGGATAAACGAGGCTAAACGGGTGACACTTCTGTTCGAGATAAAGTAGTTGATTAGGATAAAGAAGTTGATTAAAGTAAAGAAATATAGAATTGAAAGCTCAAAAAAGCAATTAACATGAGCAATAAAGAAATGAACAGAAAATTGATATAAAACTTAATGAATAACATGTGAAAAATCATAAATGTTAAGTCTATGAAGCATAAAAAAGAGAGCTTGAAAATAAAAATATTTTCTTAAAAAAGATGTAAAAGCGCCTCGGAATAATAAAATCATGCTACCGCGCTAATGCATATGAATCTATCTAAATAGATAACAAAAACATATAAAAATGTGACCACTGCATCTAAATATAAAATAATTTAAGAGTGAAAGAGAAATGAACAACATAAAAATAACGGAACTCCCGCAACTAATATATATGATTTGCTACAAATGTAATGGAATAATGCTTCGGATATAAAACCGTGCCACCTGCGTAGAATATAAAAGATGTGTTACAAAAAAGATAGAAAATTAAGTGCAAGTGAGTAATGGTACCCCTGCGTCTAATATATATGAACTTCATAAGTAAAAAAGACTTACAAATATAAAAATTAGTATAAAAGTGGATGAAAAATGATGCGAAAAAACAATGTCATAACATAAAAATAGAGAAAGTGACAAATAAATTGAGTGTAATCGCAATGATGAACATAAATTGACTGCTTAAAAAAGATAATATTTGGCAAAAAAAGGATAATAGATTAGAAAGCTTAGAAATATAAAGCGAATGAACAAATAAAAACAAATCATAAACAATTAAAAAAGCTGCATGAATGAGAATATAATAAAACGTGAAAAATATAATAAAAGAGGATAAACGAGGCTAAACGGGTGACACTTCTGTTCGAGATAAAGTAGTTGATTAGGATAAAGAAGTTGATTAAAGTAAAGAAATATAGAATTGAAAGCTCAAAAAAGCAATTAACATGAGCAATAAAGAAATGAACAGAAAATTGATATAAAACTTAATGAATAACATGTGAAAAATCATAAATGTTAAGTCTATGAAGCATAAAAAAGAGAGCTTGAAAATAAAAATATTTTCTTAAAAAAGATGTAAAAGCGCCTCGGAATAATAAAATCATGCTACCGCGCTAATGCATATGAATCTATCTAAATAGATAACAAAAACATATAAAAATGTGACCACTGCATCTAAATATAAAATAATTTAAGAGTGAAAGAGAAATGAACAACATAAAAATAACGGAACTCCCGCAACTAATATATATGATTTGCTACAAATGTAATGGAATAATGCTTCGGATATAAAACCGTGCCACCTGCGTAGAATATAAAAGATGTGTTACAAAAAAGATAGAAAATTAAGTGCAAGTGAGTAATGGTACCCCTGCGTCTAATATATATGAACTTCATAAGTAAAAAAGACTTACAAATATAAAAATTAGTATAAAAGTGGATGAAAAATGATGCGAAAAAACAATGTCATAACATAAAAATAGAGAAAGTGACAAATAAATTGAGTGTAATCGCAATGATGAACATAAATTGACTGCTTAAAAAAGATAATATTTGGCAAAAAAAGGATAATAGATTAGAAAGCTTAGAAATATAAAGCGAATGAACAAATAAAAACAAATCATAAACAATTAAAAAAGCTGCATGAATGAGAATATAATAAAACGTGAAAAATATAATAAAAGAGGATAAACGAGGCTAAACGGGTGACACTTCTGTTCGAGATAAAGTAGTTGATTAGGATAAAGAAGTTGATTAAAGTAAAGAAATATAGAATTGAAAGCTCAAAAAAGCAATTAACATGAGCAATAAAGAAATGAACAGAAAATTGATATAAAACTTAATGAATAACATGTGAAAAATCATAAATGTTAAGTCTATGAAGCATAAAAAAGAGAGCTTGAAAATAAAAATATTTTCTTAAAAAAGATGTAAAAGCGCCTCGGAATAATAAAATCATGCTACCGCGCTAATGCATATGAATCTATCTAAATAGATAACAAAAACATATAAAAATGTGACCACTGCATCTAAATATAAAATAATTTAAGAGTGAAAGAGAAATGAACAACATAAAAATAACGGAACTCCCGCAACTAATATATATGATTTGCTACAAATGTAATGGAATAATGCTTCGGATATAAAACCGTGCCACCTGCGTAGAATATAAAAGATGTGTTACAAAAAAGATAGAAAATTAAGTGCAAGTGAGTAATGGTACCCCTGCGTCTAATATATATGAACTTCATAAGTAAAAAAGACTTACAAATATAAAAATTAGTATAAAAGTGGATGAAAAATGATGCGAAAAAACAATGTCATAACATAAAAATAGAGAAAGTGACAAATAAATTGAGTGTAATCGCAATGATGAATCGCATAAATTGACTGCTTAAAAAAGATAATATTTGGCAAAAAAAGGATAATAGATTAGAAAGCTTAGAAATATAAAGCGAATGAACAAATAAAAACAAATCATAAACAATTAAAAAAGCTGCATGAATGAGAATATAATAAAACGTGAAAAATATAATAAAAGAGGATAAACGAGGCTAAACGGGTGACACTTCTGTTCGAGATAAAGTAGTTGATTAGGATAAAGAAGTTGATTAAAGTAAAGAAATATAGAATTGAAAGCTCAAAAAAGCAATTAACATGAGCAATAAAGAAATGAACAGAAAATTGATATAAAACTTAATGAATAACATGTGAATAAATGTTAAGTCTATGAAGCATGTAATAAAGAGCTTGAAAATAAAAAGTCTTCGGATATAAAACCGAGCCACCTGCGTAGAATATAAAAGATGTGTTACAAAAAAGATAGAAAATTAAGTGCAAGTGAATAATGGTACCCCTGCGTCTAATATATATGAACTTCATAAGTAAAAAAGACTTACAAATATAAAAATTAGTATAAAAGTGGATGAAAAATGATGCGAAAAAACAATGTCATAACATAAAAATAGAGAAAGTGACAAATAAATTGAGTGTAATCGCAATGATGAACATAAATTGACTGCTTAAAAAAGATAATATTTGGCAAAAAAAGGATAATAGATTAGAAAGCTTAGAAATATAAAGCGAATGAACAAATAAAAACAAATCATAAACAATTAAAAAAGCTGCATGAATGAGAATATAATAAAACGTGAAAAATATAATAAAAGAGGATAAACGAGGCTAAACGGGTGACACTTCTGTTCGAGATAAAGTAGTTGATTAGGATAAAGAAGTTGATTAAAGTAAAGAAATATAGAATTGAAAGCTCAAAAAAGCAATTAACATGAGCAATAAAGAAATGAACAGAAAATTGATATAAAACTTAATGAATAACATGTGAAAAATCATAAATGTTAAGTCTATGAAGCATAAAAAAGAGAGCTTGAAAATAAAAATATTTTCTTAAAAAAGATGTAAAAGCGCCTCGGAATAATAAAATCATGCTACCGCGCTAATGCATATGAATCTATCTAAATAGATAACAAAAACATATAAAAATGTGACCACTGCATCTAAATATAAAATAATTTAAGAGTGAAAGAGAAATGAACAACATAAAAATAACGGAACTCCCGCAACTAATATATATGATTTGCTACAAATGTAATGGAATAATGCTTCGGATATAAAACCGTGCCACCTGCGTAGAATATAAAAGATGTGTTACAAAAAAGATAGAAAATTAAGTGCAAGTGAGTAATGGTACCCCTGCGTCTAATATATATGAACTTCATAAGTAAAAAAGACTTACAAATATAAAAATTAGTATAAAAGTGGATGAAAAATGATGCGAAAAAACAATGTCATAACATAAAAATAGAGAAAGTGACAAATAAATTGAGTGTAATCGCAATGATGAACATAAATTGACTGCTTAAAAAAGATAATATTTGGCAAAAAAAGGATAATAGATTAGAAAGCTTAGAAATATAAAGCGAATGAACAAATAAAAACAAATCATAAACAATTAAAAAAGCTGCATGAATGAGAATATAATAAAACGTGAAAAATATAATAAAAGAGGATAAACGAGGCTAAACGGGTGACACTTCTGTTCGAGATAAAGTAGTTGATTAGGATAAAGAAGTTGATTAAAGTAAAGAAATATAGAATTGAAAGCTCAAAAAAGCAATTAACATGAGCAATAAAGAAATGAACAGAAAATTGATATAAAACTTAATGAATAACATGTGAAAAATCATAAATGTTAAGTCTATGAAGCATAAAAAAGAGAGCTTGAAAATAAAAATATTTTCTTAAAAAAGATGTAAAAGCGCCTCGGAATAATAAAATCATGCTACCGCGCTAATGCATATGAATCTATCTAAATAGATAACAAAAACATATAAAAATGTGACCACTGCATCTAAATATAAAATAATTTAAGAGTGAAAGAGAAATGAACAACATAAAAATAACGGAACTCCCGCAACTAATATATATGATTTGCTACAAATGTAATGGAATAATGCTTCGGATATAAAACCGTGCCACCTGCGTAGAATATAAAAGATGTGTTACAAAAAAGATAGAAAATTAAGTGCAAGTGAGTAATGGTACCCCTGCGTCTAATATATATGAACTTCATAAGTAAAAAAGACTTACAAATATAAAAATTAGTATAAAAGTGGATGAAAAATGATGCGAAAAAACAATGTCATAACATAAAAATAGAGAAAGTGACAAATAAATTGAGTGTAATCGCAATGATGAACATAAATTGACTGCTTAAAAAAGATAATATTTGGCAAAAAAAGGATAATAGATTAGAAAGCTTAGAAATATAAAGCGAATGAACAAATAAAAACAAATCATAAACAATTAAAAAAGCTGCATGAATGAGAATATAATAAAACGTGAAAAATATAATAAAAGAGGATAAACGAGGCTAAACGGGTGACACTTCTGTTCGAGATAAAGTAGTTGATTAGGATAAAGAAGTTGATTAAAGTAAAGAAATATAGAATTGAAAGCTCAAAAAAGCAATTAACATGAGCAATAAAGAAATGAACAGAAAATTGATATAAAACTTAATGAATAACATGTGAAAAATCATAAATGTTAAGTCTATGAAGCATAAAAAAGAGAGCTTGAAAATAAAAATATTTTCTTAAAAAAGATGTAAAAGCGCCTCGGAATAATAAAATCATGCTACCGCGCTAATGCATATGAATCTATCTAAATAGATAACAAAAACATATAAAAATGTGACCACTGCATCTAAATATAAAATAATTTAAGAGTGAAAGAGAAATGAACAACATAAAAATAACGGAACTCCCGCAACTAATATATATGATTTGCTACAAATGTAATGGAATAATGCTTCGGATATAAAACCGTGCCACCTGCGTAGAATATAAAAGATGTGTTACAAAAAAGATAGAAAATTAAGTGCAAGTGAGTAATGGTACCCCTGCGTCTAATATATATGAACTTCATAAGTAAAAAAGACTTACAAATATAAAAATTAGTATAAAAGTGGATGAAAAATGATGCGAAAAAACAATGTCATAACATAAAAATAGAGAAAGTGACAAATAAATTGAGTGTAATCGCAATGATGAACATAAATTGACTGCTTAAAAAAGATAATATTTGGCAAAAAAAGGATAATAGATTAGAAAGCTTAGAAATATAAAGCGAATGAACAAATAAAAACAAATCATAAACAATTAAAAAAGCTGCATGAATGAGAATATAATAAAACGTGAAAAATATAATAAAAGAGGATAAACGAGGCTAAACGGGTGACACTTCTGTTCGAGATAAAGTAGTTGATTAGGATAAAGAAGTTGATTAAAGTAAAGAAATATAGAATTGAAAGCTCAAAAAAGCAATTAACATGAGCAATAAAGAAATGAACAGAAAATTGATATAAAACTTAATGAATAACATGTGAAAAATCATAAATGTTAAGTCTATGAAGCATAAAAAAGAGAGCTTGAAAATAAAAATATTTTCTTAAAAAAGATGTAAAAGCGCCTCGGAATAATAAAATCATGCTACCGCGCTAATGCATATGAATCTATCTAAATAGATAACAAAAACATATAAAAATGTGACCACTGCATCTAAATATAAAATAATTTAAGAGTGAAAGAGAAATGAACAACATAAAAATAACGGAACTCCCGCAACTAATATATATGATTTGCTACAAATGTAATGGAATAATGCTTCGGATATAAAACCGTGCCACCTGCGTAGAATATAAAAGATGTGTTACAAAAAAGATAGAAAATTAAGTGCAAGTGAGTAATGGTACCCCTGCGTCTAATATATATGAACTTCATAAGTAAAAAAGACTTACAAATATAAAAATTAGTATAAAAGTGGATGAAAAATGATGCGAAAAAACAATGTCATAACATAAAAATAGAGAAAGTGACAAATAAATTGAGTGTAATCGCAATGATGAACATAAATTGACTGCTTAAAAAAGATAATATTTGGCAAAAAAGGATAATAGATTAGAAAGCTTAGAAATATAAAGCGAATGAACAAATAAAAACAAATCATAAACAATTAAAAAAGCTGCATGAATGAGAATATAATAAAACGTGAAAAATATAATAAAAGAGGATAAACGAGGCTAAACGGGTGACACTTCTGTTCGAGATAAAGTAGTTGATTAGGATAAAGAAGTTGATTAAAGTAAAGAAATATAGAATTGAAAGCTCAAAAAAGCAATTAACATGAGCAATAAAGAAATGAACAGAAAATTGATATAAAACTTAATGAATAACATGTGAAAAATCATAAATGTTAAGTCTATGAAGCATAAAAAAGAGAGCTTGAAAATAAAAATATTTTCTTAAAAAAGATGTAAAAGCGCCTCGGAATAATAAAATCATGCTACCGCGCTAATGCATATGAATCTATCTAAATAGATAACAAAAACATATAAAAATGTGACCACTGCATCTAAATATAAAATAATTTAAGAGTGAAAGAGAAATGAACAACATAAAAATAACGGAACTCCCGCAACTAATATATATGATTTGCTACAAATGTAATGGAATAATGCTTCGGATATAAAACCGTGCCACCTGCGTAGAATATAAAAGATGTGTTACAAAAAAGATAGAAAATTAAGTGCAAGTGAGTAATGGTACCCCTGCGTCTAATATATATGAACTTCATAAGTAAAAAAGACTTACAAATATAAAAATTAGTATAAAAGTGGATGAAAAATGATGCGAAAAAACAATGTCATAACATAAAAATAGAGAAAGTGACAAATAAATTGAGTGTAATCGCAATGATGAACATAAATTGACTGCTTAAAAAAGATAATATTTGGCAAAAAAAGGATAATAGATTAGAAAGCTTAGAAATATAAAGCGAATGAACAAATAAAAACAAATCATAAACAATTAAAAAAGCTGCATGAATGAGAATATAATAAAACGTGAAAAATATAATAAAAGAGGATAAACGAGGCTAAACGGGTGACACTTCTGTTCGAGATAAAGTAGTTGATTAGGATAAAGAAGTTGATTAAAGTAAAGAAATATAGAATTGAAAGCTCAAAAAAGCAATTAACATGAGCAATAAAGAAATGAACAGAAAATTGATATAAAACTTAATGAATAACATGTGAAAAATCATAAATGTTAAGTCTATGAAGCATAAAAAAGAGAGCTTGAAAATAAAAATATTTTCTTAAAAAAGATGTAAAAGCGCCTCGGAATAATAAAATCATGCTACCGCGCTAATGCATATGAATCTATCTAAATAGATAACAAAAACATATAAAAATGTGACCACTGCATCTAAATATAAAATAATTTAAGAGTGAAAGAGAAATGAACAACATAAAAATAACGGAACTCCCGCAACTAATATATATGATTTGCTACAAATGTAATGGAATAATGCTTCGGATATAAAACCGTGCCACCTGCGTAGAATATAAAAGATGTGTTACAAAAAAGATAGAAAATTAAGTGCAAGTGAGTAATGGTACCCCTGCGTCTAATATATATGAACTTCATAAGTAAAAAAGACTTACAAATATAAAAATTAGTATAAAAGTGGATGAAAAATGATGCGAAAAAACAATGTCATAACATAAAAATAGAGAAAGTGACAAATAAATTGAGTGTAATCGCAATGATGAACATAAATTGACTGCTTAAAAAAGATAATATTTGGCAAAAAAAGGATAATAGATTAGAAAGCTTAGAAATATAAAGCGAATGAACAAATAAAAACAAATCATAAACAATTAAAAAAGCTGCATGAATGAGAATATAATAAAACGTGAAAAATATAATAAAAGAGGATAAACGAGGCTAAACGGGTGACACTTCTGTTCGAGATAAAGTAGTTGATTAGGATAAAGAAGTTGATTAAAGTAAAGAAATATAGAATTGAAAGCTCAAAAAAGCAATTAACATGAGCAATAAAGAAATGAACAGAAAATTGATATAAAACTTAATGAATAACATGTGAAAAATCATAAATGTTAAGTCTATGAAGCATAAAAAAGAGAGCTTGAAAATAAAAATATTTTCTTAAAAAAGATGTAAAAGCGCCTCGGAATAATAAAATCATGCTACCGCGCTAATGCATATGAATCTATCTAAATAGATAACAAAAACATATAAAAATGTGACCACTGCATCTAAATATAAAATAATTTAAGAGTGAAAGAGAAATGAACAACATAAAAATAACGGAACTCCCGCAACTAATATATATGATTTGCTACAAATGTAATGGAATAATGCTTCGGATATAAAACCGTGCCACCTGCGTAGAATATAAAAGATGTGTTACAAAAAAGATAGAAAATTAAGTGCAAGTGAGTAATGGTACCCCTGCGTCTAATATATATGAACTTCATAAGTAAAAAAGACTTACAAATATAAAAATTAGTATAAAAGTGGATGAAAAATGATGCGAAAAAACAATGTCATAACATAAAAATAGAGAAAGTGACAAATAAATTGAGTGTAATCGCAATGATGAACATAAATTGACTGCTTAAAAAAGATAATATTTGGCAAAAAAAGGATAATAGATTAGAAAGCTTAGAAATATAAAGCGAATGAACAAATAAAAACAAATCATAAACAATTAAAAAAGCTGCATGAATGAGAATATAATAAAACGTGAAAAATATAATAAAAGAGGATAAACGAGGCTAAACGGGTGACACTTCTGTTCGAGATAAAGTAGTTGATTAGGATAAAGAAGTTGATTAAAGTAAAGAAATATAGAATTGAAAGCTCAAAAAAGCAATTAACATGAGCAATAAAGAAATGAACAGAAAATTGATATAAAACTTAATGAATAACATGTGAAAAATCATAAATGTTAAGTCTATGAAGCATAAAAAAGAGAGCTTGAAAATAAAAATATTTTCTTAAAAAAGATGTAAAAGCGCCTCGGAATAATAAAATCATGCTACCGCGCTAATGCATATGAATCTATCTAAATAGATAACAAAAACATATAAAAATGTGACCACTGCATCTAAATATAAAATAATTTAAGAGTGAAAGAGAAATGAACAACATAAAAATAACGGAACTCCCGCAACTAATATATATGATTTGCTACAAATGTAATGGAATAATGCTTCGGATATAAAACCGTGCCACCTGCGTAGAATATAAAAGATGTGTTACAAAAAAGATAGAAAATTAAGTGCAAGTGAGTAATGGTACCCCTGCGTCTAATATATATGAACTTCATAAGTAAAAAAGACTTACAAATATAAAAATTAGTATAAAAGTGGATGAAAAATGATGCGAAAAAACAATGTCATAACATAAAAATAGAGAAAGTGACAAATAAATTGAGTGTAATCGCAATGATGAACATAAATTGACTGCTTAAAAAAGATAATATTTGGCAAAAAAAGGATAATAGATTAGAAAGCTTAGAAATATAAAGCGAATGAACAAATAAAAACAAATCATAAACAATTAAAAAAGCTGCATGAATGAGAATATAATAAAACGTGAAAAATATAATAAAAGAGGATAAACGAGGCTAAACGGGTGACACTTCTGTTCGAGATAAAGTAGTTGATTAGGATAAAGAAGTTGATTAAAGTAAAGAAATATAGAATTGAAAGCTCAAAAAAGCAATTAACATGAGCAATAAAGAAATGAACAGAAAATTGATATAAAACTTAATGAATAACATGTGAAAAATCATAAATGTTAAGTCTATGAAGCATAAAAAAGAGAGCTTGAAAATAAAAATATTTTCTTAAAAAAGATGTAAAAGCGCCTCGGAATAATAAAATCATGCTACCGCGCTAATGCATATGAATCTATCTAAATAGATAACAAAAACATATAAAAATGTGACCACTGCATCTAAATATAAAATAATTTAAGAGTGAAAGAGAAATGAACAACATAAAAATAACGGAACTCCCGCAACTAATATATATGATTTGCTACAAATGTAATGGAATAATGCTTCGGATATAAAACCGTGCCACCTGCGTAGAATATAAAAGATGTGTTACAAAAAAGATAGAAAATTAAGTGCAAGTGAGTAATGGTACCCCTGCGTCTAATATATATGAACTTCATAAGTAAAAAAGACTTACAAATATAAAAATTAGTATAAAAGTGGATGAAAAATGATGCGAAAAAACAATGTCATAACATAAAAATAGAGAAAGTGACAAATAAATTGAGTGTAATCGCAATGATGAACATAAATTGACTGCTTAAAAAAGATAATATTTGGCAAAAAAAGGATAATAGATTAGAAAGCTTAGAAATATAAAGCGAATGAACAAATAAAAACAAATCATAAACAATTAAAAAAGCTGCATGAATGAGAATATAATAAAACGTGAAAAATATAATAAAAGAGGATAAACGAGGCTAAACGGGTGACACTTCTGTTCGAGATAAAGTAGTTGATTAGGATAAAGAAGTTGATTAAAGTAAAGAAATATAGAATTGAAAGCTCAAAAAAGCAATTAACATGAGCAATAAAGAAATGAACAGAAAATTGATATAAAACTTAATGAATAACATGTGAAAAATCATAAATGTTAAGTCTATGAAGCATAAAAAAGAGAGCTTGAAAATAAAAATATTTTCTTAAAAAAGATGTAAAAGCGCCTCGGAATAATAAAATCATGCTACCGCGCTAATGCATATGAATCTATCTAAATAGATAACAAAAACATATAAAAATGTGACCACTGCATCTAAATATAAAATAATTTAAGAGTGAAAGAGAAATGAACAACATAAAAATAACGGAACTCCCGCAACTAATATATATGATTTGCTACAAATGTAATGGAATAATGCTTCGGATATAAAACCGTGCCACCTGCGTAGAATATAAAAGATGTGTTACAAAAAAGATAGAAAATTAAGTGCAAGTGAGTAATGGTACCCCTGCGTCTAATATATATGAACTTCATAAGTAAAAAAGACTTACAAATATAAAAATTAGTATAAAAGTGGATGAAAAATGATGCGAAAAAACAATGTCATAACATAAAAATAGAGAAAGTGACAAATAAATTGAGTGTAATCGCAATGATGAACATAAATTGACTGCTTAAAAAAGATAATATTTGGCAAAAAAAGGATAATAGATTAGAAAGCTTAGAAATATAAAGCGAATGAACAAATAAAAACAAATCATAAACAATTAAAAAAGCTGCATGAATGAGAATATAATAAAACGTGAAAAATATAATAAAAGAGGATAAACGAGGCTAAACGGGTGACACTTCTGTTCGAGATAAAGTAGTTGATTAGGATAAAGAAGTTGATTAAAGTAAAGAAATATAGAATTGAAAGCTCAAAAAAGCAATTAACATGAGCAATAAAGAAATGAACAGAAAATTGATATAAAACTTAATGAATAACATGTGAAAAATCATAAATGTTAAGTCTATGAAGCATAAAAAAGAGAGCTTGAAAATAAAAATATTTTCTTAAAAAAGATGTAAAAGCGCCTCGGAATAATAAAATCATGCTACCGCGCTAATGCATATGAATCTATCTAAATAGATAACAAAAACATATAAAAATGTGACCACTGCATCTAAATATAAAATAATTTAAGAGTGAAAGAGAAATGAACAACATAAAAATAACGGAACTCCCGCAACTAATATATATGATTTGCTACAAATGTAATGGAATAATGCTTCGGATATAAAACCGTGCCACCTGCGTAGAATATAAAAGATGTGTTACAAAAAAGATAGAAAATTAAGTGCAAGTGAGTAATGGTACCCCTGCGTCTAATATATATGAACTTCATAAGTAAAAAAGACTTACAAATATAAAAATTAGTATAAAAGTGGATGAAAAATGATGCGAAAAAACAATGTCATAACATAAAAATAGAGAAAGTGACAAATAAATTGAGTGTAATCGCAATGATGAACATAAATTGACTGCTTAAAAAAGATAATATTTGGCAAAAAAAGGATAATAGATTAGAAAGCTTAGAAATATAAAGCGAATGAACAAATAAAAACAAATCATAAACAATTAAAAAAGCTGCATGAATGAGAATATAATAAAACGTGAAAAATATAATAAAAGAGGATAAACGAGGCTAAACGGGTGACACTTCTGTTCGAGATAAAGTAGTTGATTAGGATAAAGAAGTTGATTAAAGTAAAGAAATATAGAATTGAAAGCTCAAAAAAGCAATTAACATGAGCAATAAAGAAATGAACAGAAAATTGATATAAAACTTAATGAATAACATGTGAAAAATCATAAATGTTAAGTCTATGAAGCATAAAAAAGAGAGCTTGAAAATAAAAATATTTTCTTAAAAAAGATGTAAAAGCGCCTCGGAATAATAAAATCATGCTACCGCGCTAATGCATATGAATCTATCTAAATAGATAACAAAAACATATAAAAATGTGACCACTGCATCTAAATATAAAATAATTTAAGAGTGAAAGAGAAATGAACAACATAAAAATAACGGAACTCCCGCAACTAATATATATGATTTGCTACAAATGTAATGGAATAATGCTTCGGATATAAAACCGTGCCACCTGCGTAGAATATAAAAGATGTGTTACAAAAAAGATAGAAAATTAAGTGCAAGTGAGTAATGGTACCCCTGCGTCTAATATATATGAACTTCATAAGTAAAAAAGACTTACAAATATAAAAATTAGTATAAAAGTGGATGAAAAATGATGCGAAAAAACAATGTCATAACATAAAAATAGAGAAAGTGACAAATAAATTGAGTGTAATCGCAATGATGAACATAAATTGACTGCTTAAAAAAGATAATATTTGGCAAAAAAAGGATAATAGATTAGAAAGCTTAGAAATATAAAGCGAATGAACAAATAAAAACAAATCATAAACAATTAAAAAAGCTGCATGAATGAGAATATAATAAAACGTGAAAAATATAATAAAAGAGGATAAACGAGGCTAAACGGGTGACACTTCTGTTCGAGATAAAGTAGTTGATTAGGATAAAGAAGTTGATTAAAGTAAAGAAATATAGAATTGAAAGCTCAAAAAAGCAATTAACATGAGCAATAAAGAAATGAACAGAAAATTGATATAAAACTTAATGAATAACATGTGAAAAATCATAAATGTTAAGTCTATGAAGCATAAAAAAGAGAGCTTGAAAATAAAAATATTTTCTTAAAAAAGATGTAAAAGCGCCTCGGAATAATAAAATCATGCTACCGCGCTAATGCATATGAATCTATCTAAATAGATAACAAAAACATATAAAAATGTGACCACTGCATCTAAATATAAAATAATTTAAGAGTGAAAGAGAAATGAACAACATAAAAATAACGGAACTCCCGCAACTAATATATATGATTTGCTACAAATGTAATGGAATAATGCTTCGGATATAAAACCGTGCCACCTGCGTAGAATATAAAAGATGTGTTACAAAAAAGATAGAAAATTAAGTGCAAGTGAGTAATGGTACCCCTGCGTCTAATATATATGAACTTCATAAGTAAAAAAGACTTACAAATATAAAAATTAGTATAAAAGTGGATGAAAAATGATGCGAAAAAACAATGTCATAACATAAAAATAGAGAAAGTGACAAATAAATTGAGTGTAATCGCAATGATGAACATAAATTGACTGCTTAAAAAAGATAATATTTGGCAAAAAAAGGATAATAGATTAGAAAGCTTAGAAATATAAAGCGAATGAACAAATAAAAACAAATCATAAACAATTAAAAAAGCTGCATGAATGAGAATATAATAAAACGTGAAAAATATAATAAAAGAGGATAAACGAGGCTAAACGGGTGACACTTCTGTTCGAGATAAAGTAGTTGATTAGGATAAAGAAGTTGATTAAAGTAAAGAAATATAGAATTGAAAGCTCAAAAAAGCAATTAACATGAGCAATAAAGAAATGAACAGAAAATTGATATAAAACTTAATGAATAACATGTGAAAAATCATAAATGTTAAGTCTATGAAGCATAAAAAAGAGAGCTTGAAAATAAAAATATTTTCTTAAAAAAGATGTAAAAGCGCCTCGGAATAATAAAATCATGCTACCGCGCTAATGCATATGAATCTATCTAAATAGATAACAAAAACATATAAAAATGTGACCACTGCATCTAAATATAAAATAATTTAAGAGTGAAAGAGAAATGAACAACATAAAAATAACGGAACTCCCGCAACTAATATATATGATTTGCTACAAATGTAATGGAATAATGCTTCGGATATAAAACCGTGCCACCTGCGTAGAATATAAAAGATGTGTTACAAAAAAGATAGAAAATTAAGTGCAAGTGAGTAATGGTACCCCTGCGTCTAATATATATGAACTTCATAAGTAAAAAAGACTTACAAATATAAAAATTAGTATAAAAGTGGATGAAAAATGATGCGAAAAAACAATGTCATAACATAAAAATAGAGAAAGTGACAAATAAATTGAGTGTAATCGCAATGATGAACATAAATTGACTGCTTAAAAAAGATAATATTTGGCAAAAAAAGGATAATAGATTAGAAAGCTTAGAAATATAAAGCGAATGAACAAATAAAAACAAATCATAAACAATTAAAAAAGCTGCATGAATGAGAATATAATAAAACGTGAAAAATATAATAAAAGAGGATAAACGAGGCTAAACGGGTGACACTTCTGTTCGAGATAAAGTAGTTGATTAGGATAAAGAAGTTGATTAAAGTAAAGAAATATAGAATTGAAAGCTCAAAAAAGCAATTAACATGAGCAATAAAGAAATGAACAGAAAATTGATATAAAACTTAATGAATAACATGTGAAAAATCATAAATGTTAAGTCTATGAAGCATAAAAAAGAGAGCTTGAAAATAAAAATATTTTCTTAAAAAAGATGTAAAAGCGCCTCGGAATAATAAAATCATGCTACCGCGCTAATGCATATGAATCTATCTAAATAGATAACAAAAACATATAAAAATGTGACCACTGCATCTAAATATAAAATAATTTAAGAGTGAAAGAGAAATGAACAACATAAAAATAACGGAACTCCCGCAACTAATATATATGATTTGCTACAAATGTAATGGAATAATGCTTCGGATATAAAACCGTGCCACCTGCGTAGAATATAAAAGATGTGTTACAAAAAAGATAGAAAATTAAGTGCAAGTGAGTAATGGTACCCCTGCGTCTAATATATATGAACTTCATAAGTAAAAAGACTTACAAATATAAAAATTAGTATAAAAGTGGATGAAAAATGATGCGAAAAAACAATGTCATAACATAAAAATAGAGAAAGTGACAAATAAATTGAGTGTAATCGCAATGATGAACATAAATTGACTGCTTAAAAAAGATAATATTTGGCAAAAAAAGGATAATAGATTAGAAAGCTTAGAAATATAAAGCGAATGAACAAATAAAAACAAATCATAAACAATTAAAAAAGCTGCATGAATGAGAATATAATAAAACGTGAAAAATATAATAAAAGAGGATAAACGAGGCTAAACGGGTGACACTTCTGTTCGAGATAAAGTAGTTGATTAGGATAAAGAAGTTGATTAAAGTAAAGAAATATAGAATTGAAAGCTCAAAAAAGCAATTAACATGAGCAATAAAGAAATGAACAGAAAATTGATATAAAACTTAATGAATAACATGTGAAAAATCATAAATGTTAAGTCTATGAAGCATAAAAAAGAGAGCTTGAAAATAAAAATATTTTCTTAAAAAAGATGTAAAAGCGCCTCGGAATAATAAAATCATGCTACCGCGCTAATGCATATGAATCTATCTAAATAGATAACAAAAACATATAAAAATGTGACCACTGCATCTAAATATAAAATAATTTAAGAGTGAAAGAGAAATGAACAACATAAAAATAACGGAACTCCCGCAACTAATATATATGATTTGCTACAAATGTAATGGAATAATGCTTCGGATATAAAACCGTGCCACCTGCGTAGAATATAAAAGATGTGTTACAAAAAAGATAGAAAATTAAGTGCAAGTGAGTAATGGTACCCCTGCGTCTAATATATATGAACTTCATAAGTAAAAAAGACTTACAAATATAAAAATTAGTATAAAAGTGGATGAAAAATGATGCGAAAAAACAATGTCATAACATAAAAATAGAGAAAGTGACAAATAAATTGAGTGTAATCGCAATGATGATAAATTGACTGCTTAAAAAAGATAATATTTGGCAAAAAAAGGATAATAGATTAGAAAGCTTAGAAATATAAAGCGAATGAACAAATAAAAACAAATCATAAACAATTAAAAAAGCTGCATGAATGAGAATATAATAAAACGTGAAAAATATAATAAAAGAGGATAAACGAGGCTAAACGGGTGACACTTCTGTTCGAGATAAAGTAGTTGATTAGGATAAAGAAGTTGATTAAAGTAAAGAAATATAGAATTGAAAGCTCAAAAAAGCAATTAACATGAGCAATAAAGAAATGAACAGAAAATTGATATAAAACTTAATGAATAACATGTGAAAAATCATAAATGTTAAGTCTATGAAGCATAAAAAAGAGAGCTTGAAAATAAAAATATTTTCTTAAAAAAGATGTAAAAGCGCCTCGGAATAATAAAATCATGCTACCGCGCTAATGCATATGAATCTATCTAAATAGATAACAAAAAATATAAAAATGAAAACCACTGCATCTAAATATAAAATAATTTAAGAGTGAAAGAGAAATGAACAACATAAAAATAACGAAAGTGACAAATAAATGAGTAGAGTAATGACAAATAAATGATGAACAAAAATTGACTGCTTAAAAAAGATAATATTTGGCAAAAAAAGGATAATAGATTAGAAAGCTTAGAAATATAAAGCGAATGAACAAATAAAAACAAATCATAAACAATTAAAAAAGCTGCATGAATGAGAATATAATAAAACGTGAAAAATATAATAAAAGAGGATAAACGAGGCTAAACGGGTGACACTTCTGTTCGAGATAAAGTAGTTGATTAGGATAAAGAAGTTGATTAAAGTAAAGAAATATAGAATTGAAAGCTCAAAAAAGCACTTCTGTTCGAGATAAAGTAGTTGATTAGGATAAAGAAGTTGATTAAAGTAAAGAAATATAGAATTGAAATTAACATGAGCAATAAAGAAATGAACAGAAAATTGATATAAAACTTAATGAATAACATGTGAAAAATCATAAATGTTAAGTCTATGAAGCATAAAAAAGAGAGCTTGAAAATAAAAATATTTTCTTAAAAAAGATGTAAAAGCGCCTCGGAATAATAAAATCATGCTACCGCGCTAATGCATATGAATCTATCTAAATAGATAACAAAAACATATAAAAATGTGACCACTGCATCTAAATATAAAATAATTTAAGAGTGAAAGAGAAATGAACAACATAAAAATAACGGAACTCCCGCAACTAATATATATGATTTGCTACAAATGTAATGGAATAATGCTTCGGATATAAAACCGTGCCACCTGCGTAGAATATAAAAGATGTGTTACAAAAAAGATAGAAAATTAAGTGCAAGTGAGTAATGGTACCCCTGCGTCTAATATATATGAACTTCATAAGTAAAAAAGACTTACAAATATAAAAATTAGTATAAAAGTGGATGAAAAATGATGCGAAAAAACAATGTCATAACATAAAAATAGAGAAAGTGACAAATAAATTGAGTGTAATCGCAATGATGAACATAAATTGACTGCTTAAAAAAGATAATATTTGGCAAAAAAAGGATAATAGATTAGAAAGCTTAGAAATATAAAGCGAATGAACAAATAAAAACAAATCATAAACAATTAAAAAAGCTGCATGAATGAGAATATAATAAAACGTGAAAAATATAATAAAAGAGGATAAACGAGGCTAAACGGGTGACACTTCTGTTCGAGATAAAGTAGTTGATTAGGATAAAGAAGTTGATTAAAGTAAAGAAATATAGAATTGAAAGCTCAAAAAAGCAATTAACATGAGCAATAAAGAAATGAACAGAAAATTGATATAAAACTTAATGAATAACATGTGAAAAATCATAAATGTTAAGTCTATGAAGCATAAAAAAGAGAGCTTGAAAATAAAAATATTTTCTTAAAAAAGATGTAAAAGCGCCTCGGAATAATAAAATAAAATCATGCTACCGCGCTAATGCATATGAATCTATCTAAATAGATAACAAAAACATATAAAAATGTGACCACTGCATCTAAATATAAAATAATTTAAGAGTGAAAGAGAAATGAACAACATAAAAATAACGGAACTCCCGCAACTAATATATATGATTTGCTACAAATGTAATGGAATAATGCTTCGGATATAAAACCGTGCCACCTGCGTAGAATATAAAAGATGTGTTACAAAAAAGATAGAAAATTAAGTGCAAGTGAGTAATGGTACCCCTGCGTCTAATATATATGAACTTCATAAGTAAAAAAGACTTACAAATATAAAAATTAGTATAAAAGTGGATGAAAAATGATGCGAAAAAACAATGTCATAACATAAAAATAGAGAAAGTGACAAATAAATTGAGTGTAATCGCAATGATGAACATAAATTGACTGCTTAAAAAAGATAATATTTGGCAAAAAAAGGATAATAGATTAGAAAGCTTAGAAATATAAAGCGAATGAACAAATAAAAACAAATCATAAACAATTAAAAAAGCTGCATGAATGAGAATATAATAAAACGTGAAAAATATAATAAAAGAGGATAAACGAGGCTAAACGGGTGACACTTCTGTTCGAGATAAAGTAGTTGATTAGGATAAAGAAGTTGATTAAAGTAAAGAAATATAGAATTGAAAGCTCAAAAAAGCAATTAACATGAGCAATAAAGAAATGAACAGAAAATTGATATAAAACTTAATGAATAACATGTGAAAAATCATAAATGTTAAGTCTATGAAGCATAAAAAAGAGAGCTTGAAAATAAAAATATTTTCTTAAAAAAGATGTAAAAGCGCCTCGGAATAATAAAATCATGCTACCGCGCTAATGCATATGAATCTATCTAAATAGATAACAAAAACATATAAAAATGTGACCACTGCATCTAAATATAAAATAATTTAAGAGTGAAAGAGAAATGAACAACATAAAAATAACGGAACTCCCGCAACTAATATATATGATTTGCTACAAATGTAATGGAATAATGCTTCGGATATAAAACCGTGCCACCTGCGTAGAATATAAAAGATGTGTTACAAAAAAGATAGAAAATTAAGTGCAAGTGAGTAATGGTACCCCTGCGTCTAATATATATGAACTTCATAAGTAAAAAAGACTTACAAATATAAAAATTAGTATAAAAGTGGATGAAAAATGATGCGAAAAAACAATGTCATAACATAAAAATAGAGAAAGTGACAAATAAATTGAGTGTAATCGCAATGATGAACATAAATTGACTGCTTAAAAAAGATAATATTTGGCAAAAAAAGGATAATAGATTAGAAAGCTTAGAAATATAAAGCGAATGAACAAATAAAAACAAATCATAAACAATTAAAAAAGCTGCATGAATGAGAATATAATAAAACGTGAAAAATATAATAAAAGAGGATAAACGAGGCTAAACGGGTGACACTTCTGTTCGAGATAAAGTAGTTGATTAGGATAAAGAAGTTGATTAAAGTAAAGAAATATAGAATTGAAAGCTCAAAAAAGCAATTAACATGAGCAATAAAGAAATGAACAGAAAATTGATATAAAACTTAATGAATAACATGTGAAAAATCATAAATGTTAAGTCTATGAAGCATAAAAAAGAGAGCTTGAAAATAAAAATATTTTCTTAAAAAAGATGTAAAAGCGCCTCGGAATAATAAAATCATGCTACCGCGCTAATGCATATGAATCTATCTAAATAGATAACAAAAACATATAAAAATGTGACCACTGCATCTAAATATAAAATAATTTAAGAGTGAAAGAGAAATGAACAACATAAAAATAACGGAACTCCCGCAACTAATATATATGATTTGCTACAAATGTAATGGAATAATGCTTCGGATATAAAACCGTGCCACCTGCGTAGAATATAAAAGATGTGTTACAAAAAAGATAGAAAATTAAGTGCAAGTGAGTAATGGTACCCCTGCGTCTAATATATATGAACTTCATAAGTAAAAAAGACTTACAAATATAAAAATTAGTATAAAAGTGGATGAAAAATGATGCGAAAAAACAATGTCATAACATAAAAATAGAGAAAGTGACAAATAAATTGAGTGTAATCGCAATGATGAACATAAATTGACTGCTTAAAAAAGATAATATTTGGCAAAAAAAGGATAATAGATTAGAAAGCTTAGAAATATAAAGCGAATGAACAAATAAAAACAAATCATAAACAATTAAAAAAGCTGCATGAATGAGAATATAATAAAACGTGAAAAATATAATAAAAGAGGATAAACGAGGCTAAACGGGTGACACTTCTGTTCGAGATAAAGTAGTTGATTAGGATAAAGAAGTTGATTAAAGTAAAGAAATATAGAATTGAAAGCTCAAAAAAGCAATTAACATGAGCAATAAAGAAATGAACAGAAAATTGATATAAAACTTAATGAATAACATGTGAAAAATCATAAATGTTAAGTCTATGAAGCATAAAAAAGAGAGCTTGAAAATAAAAATATTTTCTTAAAAAAGATGTAAAAGCGCCTCGGAATAATAAAATCATGCTACCGCGCTAATGCATATGAATCTATCTAAATAGATAACAAAAACATATAAAAATGTGACCACTGCATCTAAATATAAAATAATTTAAGAGTGAAAGAGAAATGAACAACATAAAAATAACGGAACTCCCGCAACTAATATATATGATTTGCTACAAATGTAATGGAATAATGCTTCGGATATAAAACCGTGCCACCTGCGTAGAATATAAAAGATGTGTTACAAAAAAGATAGAAAATTAAGTGCAAGTGAGTAATGGTACCCCTGCGTCTAATATATATGAACTTCATAAGTAAAAAAGACTTACAAATATAAAAATTAGTATAAAAGTGGATGAAAAATGATGCGAAAAAACAATGTCATAACATAAAAATAGAGAAAGTGACAAATAAATTGAGTGTAATCGCAATGATGAACATAAATTGACTGCTTAAAAAAGATAATATTTGGCAAAAAAAGGATAATAGATTAGAAAGCTTAGAAATATAAAGCGAATGAACAAATAAAAACAAATCATAAACAATTAAAAAAGCTGCATGAATGAGAATATAATAAAACGTGAAAAATATAATAAAAGAGGATAAACGAGGCTAAACGGGTGACACTTCTGTTCGAGATAAAGTAGTTGATTAGGATAAAGAAGTTGATTAAAGTAAAGAAATATAGAATTGAAAGCTCAAAAAAGCAATTAACATGAGCAATAAAGAAATGAACAGAAAATTGATATAAAACTTAATGAATAACATGTGAAAAATCATAAATGTTAAGTCTATGAAGCATAAAAAAGAGAGCTTGAAAATAAAAATATTTTCTTAAAAAAGATGTAAAAGCGCCTCGGAATAATAAAATCATGCTACCGCGCTAATGCATATGAATCTATCTAAATAGATAACAAAAACATATAAAAATGTGACCACTGCATCTAAATATAAAATAATTTAAGAGTGAAAGAGAAATGAACAACATAAAAATAACGGAACTCCCGCAACTAATATATATGATTTGCTACAAATGTAATGGAATAATGCTTCGGATATAAAACCGTGCCACCTGCGTAGAATATAAAAGATGTGTTACAAAAAAGATAGAAAATTAAGTGCAAGTGAGTAATGGTACCCCTGCGTCTAATATATATGAACTTCATAAGTAAAAAAGACTTACAAATATAAAAATTAGTATAAAAGTGGATGAAAAATGATGCGAAAAAACAATGTCATAACATAAAAATAGAGAAAGTGACAAATAAATTGAGTGTAATCGCAATGATGAACATAAATTGACTGCTTAAAAAAGATAATATTTGGCAAAAAAAGGATAATAGATTAGAAAGCTTAGAAATATAAAGCGAATGAACAAATAAAAACAAATCATAAACAATTAAAAAAGCTGCATGAATGAGAATATAATAAAACGTGAAAAATATAATAAAAGAGGATAAACGAGGCTAAACGGGTGACACTTCTGTTCGAGATAAAGTAGTTGATTAGGATAAAGAAGTTGATTAAAGTAAAGAAATATAGAATTGAAAGCTCAAAAAAGCAATTAACATGAGCAATAAAGAAATGAACAGAAAATTGATATAAAACTTAATGAATAACATGTGAAAAATCATAAATGTTAAGTCTATGAAGCATAAAAAAGAGAGCTTGAAAATAAAAATATTTTCTTAAAAAAGATGTAAAAGCGCCTCGGAATAATAAAATCATGCTACCGCGCTAATGCATATGAATCTATCTAAATAGATAACAAAAACATATAAAAATGTGACCACTGCATCTAAATATAAAATAATTTAAGAGTGAAAGAGAAATGAACAACATAAAAATAACGGAACTCCCGCAACTAATATATATGATTTGCTACAAATGTAATGGAATAATGCTTCGGATATAAAACCGTGCCACCTGCGTAGAATATAAAAGATGTGTTACAAAAAAGATAGAAAATTAAGTGCAAGTGAGTAATGGTACCCCTGCGTCTAATATATATGAACTTCATAAGTAAAAAAGACTTACAAATATAAAAATTAGTATAAAAGTGGATGAAAAATGATGCGAAAAAACAATGTCATAACATAAAAATAGAGAAAGTGACAAATAAATTGAGTGTAATCGCAATGATGAACATAAATTGACTGCTTAAAAAAGATAATATTTGGCAAAAAAGGATAATAGATTAGAAAGCTTAGAAATATAAAGCGAATGAACAAATAAAAACAAATCATAAACAATTAAAAAAGCTGCATGAATGAGAATATAATAAAACGTGAAAAATATAATAAAAGAGGATAAACGAGGCTAAACGGGTGACACTTCTGTTCGAGATAAAGTAGTTGATTAGGATAAAGAAGTTGATTAAAGTAAAGAAATATAGAATTGAAAGCTCAAAAAAGCAATTAACATGAGCAATAAAGAAATGAACAGAAAATTGATATAAAACTTAATGAATAACATGTGAAAAATCATAAATGTTAAGTCTATGAAGCATAAAAAAGAGAGCTTGAAAATAAAAATATTTTCTTAAAAAAGATGTAAAAGCGCCTCGGAATAATAAAATCATGCTACCGCGCTAATGCATATGAATCTATCTAAATAGATAACAAAAACATATAAAAATGTGACCACTGCATCTAAATATAAAATAATTTAAGAGTGAAAGAGAAATGAACAACATAAAAATAACGGAACTCCCGCAACTAATATATATGATTTGCTACAAATGTAATGGAATAATGCTTCGGATATAAAACCGTGCCACCTGCGTAGAATATAAAAGATGTGTTACAAAAAAGATAGAAAATTAAGTGCAAGTGAGTAATGGTACCCCTGCGTCTAATATATATGAACTTCATAAGTAAAAAGACTTACAAATATAAAAATTAGTATAAAAGTGGATGAAAAATGATGCGAAAAAACAATGTCATAACATAAAAATAGAGAAAGTGACAAATAAATTGAGTGTAATCGCAATGATGAACATAAATTGACTGCTTAAAAAAGATAATATTTGGCAAAAAAAGGATAATAGATTAGAAAGCTTAGAAATATAAAGCGAATGAACAAATAAAAACAAATCATAAACAATTAAAAAAGCTGCATGAATGAGAATATAATAAAACGTGAAAAATATAATAAAAGAGGATAAACGAGGCTAAACGGGTGACACTTCTGTTCGAGATAAAGTAGTTGATTAGGATAAAGAAGTTGATTAAAGTAAAGAAATATAGAATTGAAAGCTCAAAAAAGCAATTAACATGAGCAATAAAGAAATGAACAGAAAATTGATATAAAACTTAATGAATAACATGTGAAAAATCATAAATGTTAAGTCTATGAAGCATAAAAAAGAGAGCTTGAAAATAAAAATATTTTCTTAAAAAAGATGTAAAAGCGCCTCGGAATAATAAAATCATGCTACCGCGCTAATGCATATGAATCTATCTAAATAGATAACAAAAACATATAAAAATGTGACCACTGCATCTAAATATAAAATAATTTAAGAGTGAAAGAGAAATGAACAACATAAAAATAACGGAACTCCCGCAACTAATATATATGATTTGCTACAAATGTAATGGAATAATGCTTCGGATATAAAACCGTGCCACCTGCGTAGAATATAAAAGATGTGTTACAAAAAAGATAGAAAATTAAGTGCAAGTGAGTAATGGTACCCCTGCGTCTAATATATATGAACTTCATAAGTAAAAAAGACTTACAAATATAAAAATTAGTATAAAAGTGGATGAAAAATGATGCGAAAAAACAATGTCATAACATAAAAATAGAGAAAGTGACAAATAAATTGAGTGTAATCGCAATGATGAACATAAATTGACTGCTTAAAAAAGATAATATTTGGCAAAAAAAGGATAATAGATTAGAAAGCTTAGAAATATAAAGCGAATGAACAAATAAAAACAAATCATAAACAATTAAAAAAGCTGCATGAATGAGAATATAATAAAACGTGAAAAATATAATAAAAGAGGATAAACGAGGCTAAACGGGTGACACTTCTGTTCGAGATAAAGTAGTTGATTAGGATAAAGAAGTTGATTAAAGTAAAGAAATATAGAATTGAAAGCTCAAAAAAGCAATTAACATGAGCAATAAAGAAATGAACAGAAAATTGATATAAAACTTAATGAATAACATGTGAAAAATCATAAATGTTAAGTCTATGAAGCATAAAAAAGAGAGCTTGAAAATAAAAATATTTTCTTAAAAAAGATGTAAAAGCGCCTCGGAATAATAAAATCATGCTACCGCGCTAATGCATATGAATCTATCTAAATAGATAACAAAAACATATAAAAATGTGACCACTGCATCTAAATATAAAATAATTTAAGAGTGAAAGAGAAATGAACAACATAAAAATAAAACTCCCGCAACTAATATATATGATTTGCTACAAATGTAATGGAATAATGCTTCGGATATAAAACCGTGCCACCTGCGTAGAATATAAAAGATGTGTTACAAAAAAGATAGAAAATTAAGTGCAAGTGAGTAATGGTACCCCTGCGTCTAATATATATGAACTTCATAAGTAAAAAAGACTTACAAATATAAAAATTAGTATAAAAGTGGATGAAAAATGATGCGAAAAAACAATGTCATAACATAAAAATAGAGAAAGTGACAAATAAATTGAGTGTAATCGCAATGATGAACATAAATTGACTGCTTAAAAAAGATAATATTTGGCAAAAAAAGGATAATAGATTAGAAAGCTTAGAAATATAAAGCGAATGAACAAATAAAAACAAATCATAAACAATTAAAAAAGCTGCATGAATGAGAATATAATAAAACGTGAAAAATATAATAAAAGAGGATAAACGAGGCTAAACGGGTGACACTTCTGTTCGAGATAAAGTAGTTGATTAGGATAAAGAAGTTGATTAAAGTAAAGAAATATAGAATTGAAAGCTCAAAAAAGCAATTAACATGAGCAATAAAGAAATGAACAGAAAATTGATATAAAACTTAATGAATAACATGTGAAAAATCATAAATGTTAAGTCTATGAAGCATAAAAAAGAGAGCTTGAAAATAAAAATATTTTCTTAAAAAAGATGTAAAAGCGCCTCGGAATAATAAAATCATGCTACCGCGCTAATGCATATGAATCTATCTAAATAGATAACAAAAACATATAAAAATGTGACCACTGCATCTAAATATAAAATAATTTAAGAGTGAAAGAGAAATGAACAACATAAAAATAACGGAACTCCCGCAACTAATATATATGATTTGCTACAAATGTAATGGAATAATGCTTCGGATATAAAACCGTGCCACCTGCGTAGAATATAAAAGATGTGTTACAAAAAAGATAGAAAATTAAGTGCAAGTGAGTAATGGTACCCCTGCGTCTAATATATATGAACTTCATAAGTAAAAAAGACTTACAAATATAAAAATTAGTATAAAAGTGGATGAAAAATGATGCGAAAAAACAATGTCATAACATAAAAATAGAGAAAGTGACAAATAAATTGAGTGTAATCGCAATGATGAACATAAATTGACTGCTTAAAAAAGATAATATTTGGCAAAAAAAGGATAATAGATTAGAAAGCTTAGAAATATAAAGCGAATGAACAAATAAAAACAAATCATAAACAATTAAAAAAGCTGCATGAATGAGAATATAATAAAACGTGAAAAATATAATAAAAGAGGATAAACGAGGCTAAACGGGTGACACTTCTGTTCGAGATAAAGTAGTTGATTAGGATAAAGAAGTTGATTAAAGTAAAGAAATATAGAATTGAAAGCTCAAAAAAGCAATTAACATGAGCAATAAAGAAATGAACAGAAAATTGATATAAAACTTAATGAATAACATGTGAAAAATCATAAATGTTAAGTCTATGAAGCATAAAAAAGAGAGCTTGAAAATAAAAATATTTTCTTAAAAAAGATGTAAAAGCGCCTCGGAATAATAAAATCATGCTACCGCGCTAATGCATATGAATCTATCTAAATAGATAACAAAAACATATAAAAATGTGACCACTGCATCTAAATATAAAATAATTTAAGAGTGAAAGAGAAATGAACAACATAAAAATAACGGAACTCCCGCAACTAATATATATGATTTGCTACAAATGTAATGGAATAATGCTTCGGATATAAAACCGTGCCACCTGCGTAGAATATAAAAGATGTGTTACAAAAAAGATAGAAAATTAAGTGCAAGTGAGTAATGGTACCCCTGCGTCTAATATATATGAACTTCATAAGTAAAAAAGACTTACAAATATAAAAATTAGTATAAAAGTGGATGAAAAATGATGCGAAAAAACAATGTCATAACATAAAAATAGAGAAAGTGACAAATAAATTGAGTGTAATCGCAATGATGAACATAAATTGACTGCTTAAAAAAGATAATATTTGGCAAAAAAAGGATAATAGATTAGAAAGCTTAGAAATATAAAGCGAATGAACAAATAAAAACAAATCATAAACAATTAAAAAAGCTGCATGAATGAGAATATAATAAAACGTGAAAAATATAATAAAAGAGGATAAACGAGGCTAAACGGGTGACACTTCTGTTCGAGATAAAGTAGTTGATTAGGATAAAGAAGTTGATTAAAGTAAAGAAATATAGAATTGAAAGCTCAAAAAAGCAATTAACATGAGCAATAAAGAAATGAACAGAAAATTGATATAAAACTTAATGAATAACATGTGAAAAATCATAAATGTTAAGTCTATGAAGCATAAAAAAGAGAGCTTGAAAATAAAAATATTTTCTTAAAAAAGATGTAAAAGCGCCTCGGAATAATAAAATCATGCTACCGCGCTAATGCATATGAATCTATCTAAATAGATAACAAAAACATATAAAAATGTGACCACTGCATCTAAATATAAAATAATTTAAGAGTGAAAGAGAAATGAACAACATAAAAATAACGGAACTCCCGCAACTAATATATATGATTTGCTACAAATGTAATGGAATAATGCTTCGGATATAAAACCGTGCCACCTGCGTAGAATATAAAAGATGTGTTACAAAAAAGATAGAAAATTAAGTGCAAGTGAGTAATGGTACCCCTGCGTCTAATATATATGAACTTCATAAGTAAAAAAGACTTACAAATATAAAAATTAGTATAAAAGTGGATGAAAAATGATGCGAAAAAACAATGTCATAACATAAAAATAGAGAAAGTGACAAATAAATTGAGTGTAATCGCAATGATGAACATAAATTGACTGCTTAAAAAAGATAATATTTGGCAAAAAAAGGATAATAGATTAGAAAGCTTAGAAATATAAAGCGAATGAACAAATAAAAACAAATCATAAACAATTAAAAAAGCTGCATGAATGAGAATATAATAAAACGTGAAAAATATAATAAAAGAGGATAAACGAGGCTAAACGGGTGACACTTCTGTTCGAGATAAAGTAGTTGATTAGGATAAAGAAGTTGATTAAAGTAAAGAAATATAGAATTGAAAGCTCAAAAAAGCAATTAACATGAGCAATAAAGAAATGAACAGAAAATTGATATAAAACTTAATGAATAACATGTGAAAAATCATAAATGTTAAGTCTATGAAGCATAAAAAAGAGAGCTTGAAAATAAAAATATTTTCTTAAAAAAGATGTAAAAGCGCCTCGGAATAATAAAATCATGCTACCGCGCTAATGCATATGAATCTATCTAAATAGATAACAAAAACATATAAAAATGTGACCACTGCATCTAAATATAAAATAATTTAAGAGTGAAAGAGAAATGAACAACATAAAAATAACGGAACTCCCGCAACTAATATATATGATTTGCTACAAATGTAATGGAATAATGCTTCGGATATAAAACCGTGCCACCTGCGTAGAATATAAAAGATGTGTTACAAAAAAGATAGAAAATTAAGTGCAAGTGAGTAATGGTACCCCTGCGTCTAATATATATGAACTTCATAAGTAAAAAAGACTTACAAATATAAAAATTAGTATAAAAGTGGATGAAAAATGATGCGAAAAAAACAATGTCATAACATAAAAATAGAGAAAGTGACAAATAAATTGAGTGTAATCGCAATGATGAACATAAATTGACTGCTTAAAAAAGATAATATTTGGCAAAAAAAGGATAATAGATTAGAAAGCTTAGAAATATAAAGCGAATGAACAAATAAAAACAAATCATAAACAATTAAAAAAGCTGCATGAATGAGAATATAATAAAACGTGAAAAATATAATAAAAGAGGATAAACGAGGCTAAACGGGTGACACTTCTGTTCGAGATAAAGTAGTTGATTAGGATAAAGAAGTTGATTAAAGTAAAGAAATATAGAATTGAAAGCTCAAAAAAGCAATTAACATGAGCAATAAAGAAATGAACAGAAAATTGATATAAAACTTAATGAATAACATGTGAAAAATCATAAATGTTAAGTCTATGAAGCATAAAAAAGAGAGCTTGAAAATAAAAATATTTTCTTAAAAAAGATGTAAAAGCGCCTCGGAATAATAAAATCATGCTACCGCGCTAATGCATATGAATCTATCTAAATAGATAACAAAAACATATAAAAATGTGACCACTGCATCTAAATATAAAATAATTTAAGAGTGAAAGAGAAATGAACAACATAAAAATAACGGAACTCCCGCAACTAATATATATGATTTGCTACAAATGTAATGGAATAATGCTTCGGATATAAAACCGTGCCACCTGCGTAGAATATAAAAGATGTGTTACAAAAAAGATAGAAAATTAAGTGCAAGTGAGTAATGGTACCCCTGCGTCTAATATATATGAACTTCATAAGTAAAAAAGACTTACAAATATAAAAATTAGTATAAAAGTGGATGAAAAATGATGCGAAAAAACAATGTCATAACATAAAAATAGAGAAAGTGACAAATAAATTGAGTGTAATCGCAATGATGAACAGTGTAAAATTGACTGCTTAAAAAAGATAATATTTGGCAAAAAAAGGATAATAGATTAGAAAGCTTAGAAATATAAAGCGAATGAACAAATAAAAACAAATCATAAACAATTAAAAAAGCTGCATGAATGAGAATATAATAAAACGTGAAAAATATAATAAAAGAGGATAAACGAGGCTAAACGGGTGACACTTCTGTTCGAGATAAAGTAGTTGATTAGGATAAAGAAGTTGATTAAAGTAAAGAAATATAGAATTGAAAGCTCAAAAAAGCAATTAACATGAGCAATAAAGAAATGAACAGAAAATTGATATAAAACTTAATGAATAACATGTGAAAAATCATAAATGTTAAGTCTATGAAGCATAAAAAAGAGAGCTTGAAAATAAAAATATTTTCTTAAAAAAGATGTAAAAGCGCCTCGGAATAATAAAATCATGCTACCGCGCTAATGCATATGAATCTATCTAAATAGATAACAAAAACATATAAAAATGTGACCACTGCATCTAAATATAAAATAATTTAAGAGTGAAAGAGAAATGAACAACATAAAAATAACGGAACTCCCGCAACTAATATATATGATTTGCTACAAATGTAATGGAATAATGCTTCGGATATAAAACCGTGCCACCTGCGTAGAATATAAAAGATGTGTTACAAAAAAGATAGAAAATTAAGTGCAAGTGAGTAATGGTACCCCTGCGTCTAATATATATGAACTTCATAAGTAAAAAAAGACTTACAAATATAAAAATTAGTATAAAAGTGGATGAAAAATGATGCGAAAAAACAATGTCATAACATAAAAATAGAGAAAGTGACAAATAAATTGAGTGTAATCGCAATGATGAACATAAATTGACTGCTTAAAAAAGATAATATTTGGCAAAAAAAGGATAATAGATTAGAAAGCTTAGAAATATAAAGCGAATGAACAAATAAAAACAAATCATAAACAATTAAAAAAGCTGCATGAATGAGAATATAATAAAACGTGAAAAATATAATAAAAGAGGATAAACGAGGCTAAACGGGTGACACTTCTGTTCGAGATAAAGTAGTTGATTAGGATAAAGAAGTTGATTAAAGTAAAGAAATATAGAATTGAAAGCTCAAAAAAGCAATTAACATGAGCAATAAAGAAATGAACAGAAAATTGATATAAAACTTAATGAATAACATGTGAAAAATCATAAATGTTAAGTCTATGAAGCATAAAAAAGAGAGCTTGAAAATAAAAATATTTTCTTAAAAAAGATGTAAAAGCGCCTCGGAATAATAAAATCATGCTACCGCGCTAATGCATATGAATCTATCTAAATAGATAACAAAAAACATATAAAAATGTGACCACTGCATCTAAATATAAAATAATTTAAGAGTGAAAGAGAAATGAACAACATAAAAATAACGGAACTCCCGCAACTAATATATATGATTTGCTACAAATGTAATGGAATAATGCTTCGGATATAAAACCGTGCCACCTGCGTAGAATATAAAAGATGTGTTACAAAAAAGATAGAAAATTAAGTGCAAGTGAGTAATGGTACCCCTGCGTCTAATATATATGAACTTCATAAGTAAAAAAGACTTACAAATATAAAAATTAGTATAAAAGTGGATGAAAAATGATGCGAAAAAACAATGTCATAACATAAAAATAGAGAAAGTGACAAATAAATTGAGTGTAATCGCAATGATGAACATAAATTGACTGCTTAAAAAAGATAATATTTGGCAAAAAAAGGATAATAGATTAGAAAGCTTAGAAATATAAAGCGAATGAACAAATAAAAACAAATCATAAACAATTAAAAAAGCTGCATGAATGAGAATATAATAAAACGTGAAAAATATAATAAAAGAGGATAAACGAGGCTAAACGGGTGACACTTCTGTTCGAGATAAAGTAGTTGATTAGGATAAAGAAGTTGATTAAAGTAAAGAAATATAGAATTGAAAGCTCAAAAAAGCAATTAACATGAGCAATAAAGAAATGAACAGAAAATTGATATAAAACTTAATGAATAACATGTGAAAAATCATAAATGTTAAGTCTATGAAGCATAAAAAAGAGAGCTTGAAAATAAAAATATTTTCTTAAAAAAGATGTAAAAGCGCCATCGGAATAATAAAATCATGCTACGGATATAAAACCGTGCGCTAATGCATATGAATCTGCGTCTAATATATATGAACTTCATAAGTAAAAAAGACTTACAAATATAAAAATTAGTATAAAAGTGGATGAAAAATGATGCGAAAAAACAATGTCATAACATAAAAATAGAGAAAGTGACAAATAAATTGAGTGTAATCGCAATGATGAACATAAATTGACTGCTTAAAAAAGATAATATTTGGCAAAAAAAGGATAATAGATTAGAAAGCTTAGAAATATAAAGCGAATGAACAAATAAAAACAAATCATAAACAATTAAAAAAGCTGCATGAATGAGAATATAATAAAACGTGAAAAATATAATAAAAGAGGATAAACGAGGCTAAACGGGTGACACTTCTGTTCGAGATAAAGTAGTTGATTAGGATAAAGAAGTTGATTAAAGTAAAGAAATATAGAATTGAAAGCTCAAAAAAGCAATTAACATGAGCAATAAAGAAATGAACAGAAAATTGATATAAAACTTAATGAATAACATGTGAAAAATCATAAATGTTAAGTCTATGAAGCATAAAAAAGAGAGCTTGAAAATAAAAATATTTTCTTAAAAAAGATGTAAAAGCGCCTCGGAATAATAAAATCATGCTACCGCGCTAATGCATATGAATCTATCTAAATAGATAACAAAAACATATAAAAATGTGACCACTGCATCTAAATATAAAATAATTTAAGAGTGAAAGAGAAATGAACAACATAAAAATAACGGAACTCCCGCAACTAATATATATGATTTGCTACAAATGTAATGGAATAATGCTTCGGATATAAAACCGTGCCACCTGCGTAGAATATAAAAGATGTGTTACAAAAAAGATAGAAAATTAAGTGCAAGTGAGTAATGGTACCCCTGCGTCTAATATATATGAACTTCATAAGTAAAAAAGACTTACAAATATAAAAATTAGTATAAAAGTGGATGAAAAATGATGCGAAAAAACAATGTCATAACATAAAAATAGAGAAAGTGACAAATAAATTGAGTGTAATCGCAATGATGAACATAAATTGACTGCTTAAAAAAGATAATATTTGGCAAAAAAGGATAATAGATTAGAAAGCTTAGAAATATAAAGCGAATGAACAAATAAAAACAAATCATAAACAATTAAAAAAGCTGCATGAATGAGAATATAATAAAACGTGAAAAATATAATAAAAGAGGATAAACGAGGCTAAACGGGTGACACTTCTGTTCGAGATAAAGTAGTTGATTAGGATAAAGAAGTTGATTAAAGTAAAGAAATATAGAATTGAAAGCTCAAAAAAGCAATTAACATGAGCAATAAAGAAATGAACAGAAAATTGATATAAAACTTAATGAATAACATGTGAAAAATCATAAATGTTAAGTCTTAACGGAACTCCCGCAACTAATATATATGATTTGCTAAAATGTAATGGAA